>JARYGA010011270.1:0-35369 GCA_030545235.1 Helianthus tuberosus | reverse complement strand
TTATGGCCAAACTATGCACCGTAGGGGCATTTTGGTCATTTCACATATGCTATAAGGGTCAAATTTGGAATTCTGAGTTCAAAACTTTTATTTATTGTTAAAGTATAAAAATTTGCTTATAATATTAGTAGGTAACAAGTCTTAGGTGTCAAATATAGTTTTAACCCATACTATGCGTTTAAAAAGCGTAAAAGTCGGTATTTGACGATTTTCGGGTTATTTAAGGAAATCTGAGATTTTGATCAGTCTCTAAAGCTTAAAATATTTTATTTAACATATGAAATCAGTAGGAAAAGGTTTGGTATCAAAATGTTATGTAAAACTCATTTTATCAAAGAAAATGGCAATTTCGTCAATACCGAATTTACACTAAAACTCTATAATATAATCAGTATAAAATTTGACAAAAATTTCCAAAAATCCATAAATATTATATTATATCAGTGGGTAGAAAGTTTGGTGCCAAAATTTGGGTTTAAATATGATTTATACTAAAAATGCCATTTAAATAATAAAAGCTTTCATTTTACGATATCGCGCATAACTTCTATTTTAGACCATGAACTGATGTCAAATTTTTAAGACATGCTTATAAATCAGTAATAAAGGTTTTTGTCCTCTCACATTTTCAAAAATCTCGTTTTTATATCAAAAGGGCATAATGGTCAACTTTTAAGCATTTAACGGAAACATGCAAATGATTCAGATTTCAAAGGAACCATATAGTATAATCTCAGAGGGTTATACTAACATGTAATATGGTCCTACAGGAACCCTAAGGCATATCTAAACTAAGCTAAATCGGGTCAGAACTGAAAGTCAAAGCAAAAGTCTACTTTTGCGACTTTCAGTTACGAACCGAGGCTAAACTCAGAATTGTTGGGTTGAACATGCCTAGACATGTTCTTATATTATTTACCAAGTTAATTTAGTGTTAAAACATGTTCCATAACTTTTACATTATCAGTTATGAATTATTTTATAAAAATTGACTCGTTTGACTTTTTATTAAATAGTTTGACCCGACAATTGACCAAGTAAAAGTGATAATCAGTAGGTGCCCTTTTAAGGGTTTATTACCTACATAATTACCAACTCATAGCCACTTTAAATTTGAATAATGGCTGGACCGTTAGTGATTAATCACCAAGTCAAAGCTTAATTATGATAGCTTTGACTTTCGGTCATTAAGCTAATAAAATTTTAACTAAGGAAGCTAAGAACAACTTACTAGAGTCCTTAGCACGAAATTAGAACTGAAGAAAGCTTCCTATAGCTCCAGGAGGCTTCAGAGAGTGAGCTTTGAAGTAAAAACTCAAATGTGCAAATGAAGAACACAAAGCATGCTCCTTATATAGGAAATTTGATGCTCCAAGATCAATCCATTTGTCCCTATGTTGTTATCAGATGTTCACAGGTGTCCCTAGGGCACTAAAAACCATGTACAAGCCCCAGGTATTGCTCAGAACCCATGCAAAGGCGGTGGAACAGGCTGCAACATGCAACTGTCCTATTCTTCTGTCGCTGGCACTTTTACGTGGGCCGCGTAAGACTCAAAGGGAGTCTACGCGGGCCGCGACAACCGTCTGCTCAGGTGAAAATTGTTTCAGCTTTGACAGTTTCAGTCCCTGGTCCTTTGTAACTTTATTTAACTTTCTTTTATTGAACTTATGACCCCCATAGTTAACTATTAAGGGCCTTGGGTCACATATTAACTCCGTTAAGCTCCCGGTTAGATGTAAGATCACCCGAAAAGTCTTGTTTTCAACGAAATTCCATAAAATCACTATCCAATATTCTTGAGAGCAAAATATACAATGATTACAATGCTTTCGGGGTCGTTAAAAGGTCACTCAGAGGTAACATTTAACATGTTGACACTTTTAACCCCTATGTTTCGTAAGATCCTTAATTTAAGCACAAACGACTTTCTATGTCCGACAAATTTTTCATTAAAGAATACGAACGTCGTGTGAGGTCAATCAGAGGCACAAGAATGGCATGTTGACACTTTGGATTCTTCCGCTTACATATTTACATTGTTTGACAATTTTAGTCCCTCTGAATCAATTCATTATACGATAAATCTTCATGACACGTGTCTTTATTATATTGGTCGTGATTTTGCTAGGTGTTACATCCTCACCCCCTTAAAAGAAATCTCGACCTCGAGATTTACTGAAATAAATGAGGATACTTCTGTTTCATTGTGGATTCAACCTCCCAAGTGTATTCTGGGCCTCTACGGGCATCCCATTTTACCTTCACTATCGGCACATGCTTTCTTCGAAGCTTCTTAACCTGTCGATCCTCGATCGACAAAGGTTTTTCAACGAACTTCAAGCTCTCATTTATCTGCACGTCCTTATGCGACATTGCTAGCGACTCATCGGCCAGACATTTCTTTAAGTTGCAGATGTGGAATACATTATGTATTCCACTAAGCTCTTCTGGCAGATTTAACTTGTAGGCCACAGTTCCGACATATTTGACGATCTCGAATGGTCCTATATATCTCGGGCTTAGCTTGCCATTTTTACCAAATCGCATCACCCCTTTCCAGGGTGACACTTTGAGTAGCACTTTATCACCTACCTCGAATTTCAGAGGTTTACGCCTTTTATCCGCGTAGCTTTTCTGCCTATCCCTGGAAGCTTTGAGACGATCACGGATCTGAACAATTTTGTCCGTCATCTCGAGGACTATATCAGGTCCTGATAGTTGGGTTTCCCCAACCTCCGCCCAACAAACTGGCGTTCTGCACTTCCTTCCGTATAAGGCCTCAAAAGGCGCGGCTTGGATACTCGAATGATAACTATTATTGTATGAAAATTCAATCAACGGAAGATGGTCATCCCAACTTCCACCCAAGTCTATAACACAAGCTCGTAGCATATCCTCAAGCGTTTGAATTGTACGCTTGCTTTGCCCATCCGTCTGAGGATGATAAGAAGTGCTGAAATTTAATCGAGTGCCTAAAGATTGCTGAAAGCTTTTCCAAAAATGCGATGTGTATCTTGTATCCCTATAAGAGATAATAGACACTGGCACTCCGTGGAGAGATACAATCTCATCCACGTACAGCTGAGCTAGCTTATCGGAGCTGTGTGTTTCTTTAATCGGCAAGAAGTGAGCTGACTTGGTCAGCCTATCGACTATAACCCAAATCGTATCGTTCCCACGTTTCGTTCTTGGTAACTTAGTGATAAAATCCATGGTTACCATTTCCCATTTCCAAGTGGGAAGTTCAGGCTGTTGCAGCAAACCCGACGGCTTTTGATGCTCTGCTTTAACTTGTGCACACATCAGACATTTAGCCACATAAGTGGCTATAGATTTCTTCAAACCTATCCACCAATAATTTGCCTTTAAATCCTGGTACATCTTATCACTGCCAGGATGAACCGAATATTTGGAGCTATGAGCTTCTTGAAGAATCACATCTCGAAGTCCTCCGTAAATTGGAACCCATATTAGACCATTCAGTCTTAGGATTCCATCCTTGCCATATGACAATTGATCGGCAGTCACTCCTAACTTCTCATTTGGATAGTTAGCTTTTAATACAGCTTCCTTTTGAGTGGCTAACAACCTTTCATTCAAGCTGTTCTTTAATTCAATGCTTTTGGCATTTATTCTAATAGGTTTGATCCTTTCTTTCATGCTTAAAGCATCAGCGACTACATTCGCTTTGCCTGGATGATATCGGATTTCACAATCATAATCGTTCAATGTCTCCATCCATCGACGCTGCCTCATGTTAAGATCCTTCTGGTTAAACAAGTGTTGAAGGCTTTTATGATCAGAATAAATCACGCACTTTGTTCCATAAAGATAATGCCTCCAAATCTTTAGTGCAAATACAACGACACCCAATTCCAAATCATGGGTGGTGTAGTTCTTTTCGTGCACTTTTAATTGACGGGATGCATAGGCAATGACCTTGCCCTTCTGCATAAGCACACAACCCATACCTGTGTGCGATGCGTCGCAATAAACCACAAATTCTTCAATTCCTTCGGGCAATGTCAACACAGGAGCATTGCTTAATTTCTGCTTAAGAATTTCAAAAGATTCTTGTTGCTTGGAACCCCAGTCAAACTTGACATTCTTACGAGTTAATGATGTTAGGGGCGCAGCAATCCTAGAAAAGTTTTCAATGAAACGCCTGTAGTATCCTGCTAGACCCAAGAAGCTACGAATTTCTGTAGGTGTTTTTGGTGCTTGCCAATTCATGATCGCCTCAACCTTAGCGGGATCCACCAGGATGCCATGCTCACTTACTACATGTCCAAGAAATTTGTGGCGCCCTAACACATTCTTACCCTTAATTTGCAGCGGAAAGTACATACCTAAAATTTCTTTCATGATATTCTTTCTTTCACTTAAATACATTAATCCCTTTTTATAAATTAATCAAAAACTAACATACTTATATCAAATTAAGTGACCACAAACACACCCACGTACAATCTATGTCTTGACTCGATCTTCAACCGCGTACACTTCTTGATGAAACATCCATAAACCTGTACGGCCTGCAGTCACCACATTCAATCACATCATTAGCAACCGGTGACATAATAAAAAATCTTAACACATGCATAATAAGGCGTCAACATATCATGCTTTCTCTTATACTAGCCCCTTCATCCATCCATTCGATCACTCGCATCGGATTGCGGAGTCAACCTTCACTTCCATTGTTAACATGCCTATACTTCACATTAATTCTCAATAGAAAAACGGTTAGTATCATTAGCTTCCCTTCATATGAACATGTCCTCGAATACACATAACTCATATTATTCATTCAAGCATATTATTAAATACTCACTCAAGCATGTATTCACTTTCTATTCATACACGTACTTACAATTTACATCCTACATGTATAACTCCTTAATTCATCTTTATGCATAATTCATTATGTAAGTTCCCTTTCTTACCCAAACTTAATCGAATCTCTTTCTTAACCACTTCTGACCCATTTCCACTAAAACTTAACTTAGTAATAACATCGATTCATATCTTCTTACATTACATTCAATAATTACCATATATCATAAATACATTACCAAACAAAAGGGTAAGTTTGGAGTTCACTTACCTCGTGTGTCCGAGTTCAAGCATAGCTTCCGTGTTTATCCTTGGCCCGTTGCCCTTCCATACTTGTGTCCATGTTGACATGACTCCTATCCGTACATGTCATCACATTCATCATAACATGATTAGCATACATGAGCATACATACCTTTTAATGAAGGTTTCTTGCCATATCATCTTATCAAACTAATTTCTTACTTGTAATCCATTCAAAGCACATTCCTTATACAAATCTATTATCTAATACATCATCATCACATTCTACATACATTTATTCATTATTAGCATACAATCTCACTTATCATTTTCTCCTAAGCATTTCATCAAACACTTAGTGTGCTTATCACTTTCTAAGCATAATGTACAAGTGCTTTAAGCATGTTCTTCCCTATTTCATCTTATGAACCATCACATTCAAGCAACATCTCATAATCATAAATTCCACATCAAGTTTATCTATCTCAGTCTATCATATAACACCTTATACATCACAAGATCACACTATAACATCTACAAGTTCATCATGATCATCATCTTCACACTCATGCAATGGGTTTCATTCTAAATCACCCAATTACTTGAAATTATTCATAACACAAGTTCTATTTGGTGTTTCTAACACCTCTACATGCTTAATTTCATAGAAATTCATGGATTGATCATAACCCACTTCAAACAAGATCATCAAATCTAAGTTTTAAGACATACCTTATGATCCCCTTGTGAAGGTGATCGTTACTTCATGTTCGGTTGTGAATTTGGGCTTCGTTTAGGCTTTCAATTTGGAGAATTTGATGAAGTTTAGGGTTTTGGCTCCATGGGAGCCTTCCCTGCTCGTTGATGAACACACACACGATGTGTGTGTAGGTGTGTGTGTGTTGTTTTCTTTTAATAAAACAACTTTCAAGTTATTCACTTTGGTCCCTCATGTTTCGTTTTAATTAAATAAGGCTACAACCCTTCGTTTAATACCAACACTACTAATATTCGACTAGGTTAATTATTCCTAGTTAATATTCATTCACGGGTTCACTTTTACCCCTAACGGTATTTTTACCCGTTCCTTTATATTAACCGGGTTTAAATTACCAAACCCATTTTTGGGGTGTTACAAAATTGGACTTCACGGAGCCAGAATTCACATTTAGAAAACTTTGCATAAAGTTTCTCTTGCTGTAGAAGTTTAAGAATACACCGGAGATGTCTTTCATGATCGGCTTGATTCCTTGAATAAATGAGTATGTCATCGATAAAGACAATGACAAACTTGTCCAAATACGGCTTGCAAACGTGATTCATGAGATCCGTGAATGCTGCTAGTGCATTAGTGAGCGCGAAAGGCATTACTAAGAACTCATAGTGACCATATCGAGTTCTGAATGCGGTCTTGTGCACGTCTTCGTCTCTGACCTTCAACTGGTGATAACCCGATCTTAAATCGATCTTTGAAAAGTAACTTGCTCCTTGAAGCTGATCGAATAGATCATCGATCCTGGGTAAGGGATACCTGTTCCTGATTGTAACCTTGTTTAACTCGCGATAATCGATGCACAGACGCGTCGAGCCATCCTTCTTTTTCACAAACATAATCGGTGCTCCCCAAGGGGATGAGCTAGGTCAAATAAATCCCTTCTCTAACAAATCATCCAACTGAGTCCTTAACTCTTTCATCTCAGTTGGTGCCAACCGGTAAGGTGCTCTTGCAATTGGTGCTGCTCCAGGAATGATATCGATTCTGAATTCCACTTGCCTATCTGGAGGTAAACCAGACAATTCTTTAGGAAAAACATCTGGATATTCAGAAATAACGGGGATATCTTCAATCTTGGGCTTTGGCTCATCGATAGTCACTTGTGCCATGTAAATGACACAACCTTTCTTCAAACATTTTGATGCCTTAAGCATAGACACTTGCTTAGGTAGCCCGTACTGCGTATCTCCTTGGATCGTTAATGGTTCACCATAAGGAGTCTTGATAACCACTTGCTTCTTATCACATACAATTTGGGATTGGTTACGAGACAACTAATCCATGCCTATCACTATGTCGAATCCTGCCAATTTCAACGTAAGCAAGGATAGCGAAAAAGAGTGATTCCTAATGGATATAAAACATCCATCTAGAATTTTTGAAGCAGTTTCTATGGTACCATCGGCCAATTCTACTTCATACTTTATGCTTAGAGTCTTAACAGGCAGATTTAACAATTTACAAAATTTATTGTCTACAAAAGACTTGTCTGCACCAGAATCAAACAATACTCTAGCATAAACATCATTGATAAGAAAGGTACCTGTTATCACATTGTCGTTCTGAATGGCCTCCTGAGCATTCATTTGAAAGACCCGAACATTGGTCTTTTTAGCCTCTTCAGGCTTCTTTGCAAATTTGGGGCAATTGGTCTTAATGTGCCCCTTTTCGTTGCAACCATAACAAGTTGCATCTTTCAATTTCTTGCAATACAAAGTCTTATGCTCTTTGGACTTGCAGATCCCACATCCAATAGGCTTTAACTGCGACTGCGATTGTGATTTTGACTCCAACCTACATTTTCCAAAATGATGTTTCTGGCAGGTCTTACATTTCGGTTTCTCACCCGACTGCTGGTTGTCTTTCTGAAACCCGGAACTCTTTCTGTGATCCGAGTTCCCTTTCCGTTTCTTGTCGGAGCGATGAGAACTCTCATCCTCCCGCTTTCGCTTCCCATCATTAGAAACCTTGACAGACTTGTTTCTGATAGCATCAAGTGTGAGAGATAGAGACAGATCTACCACTGACCTGAATGTGGTAGGTCTGGATGCTTTTACATTTCCTTTGATTTCTGGAGGTAGACCTCCAATAAAACGAGCTATGCGCTTCGGTTCCGGTGTGACCAAGTATGGAACCAATCGGTACATGGTGTTGAAGCTTGTAAGATATGCCTGACAATCCAAGTTCTTCATGACCAATGTCAAGAAGTCAGTCTCGATTTTCTCAACCTCGTGTTGGGGACATAAATTTTCTTTAATCAATGCTACAAACTGATCCCAAGACAGGTTATACAATGGGATCTTCCCTGTGGCTTAGATTAGTGACCTCCACCAAGCCAAAGCCTCACCTTTAAACGATTGTTAAACAAACTTCACAATGTCTTGTTCCGCACAACCACTAATGTCAACTACGGTATCCATCTCATCTAGCCATGTCATACAGTCAATGGCTCCTTTCTCTCTTGTGAAGTCTCTTGGCTTGCAAGAGACGAAATATTTGTAAGAGCAAGCCTTAACACGTGGCTCTTGTTTAATCACAGTTTGTTTGGATGGAACACTTCTCTGATTCGATGAGTGACGAGCATCGTATTTCTTTGACTCATGCGTTTTAGAAGGGGGCTTACTATGAGCCACAGATTGAGTCTTAGTGCGAGTATCACTTGATTCCTTGAACTGTCTGTCAAGAGCTCTAGTAACAGCATTGTCTATCAATGCTTGAAGATCTGCACCAGCTACGTTTACTCTGGTGGTATCATTTCTCTCCCTGGGATGACTGTTAACCTCTTCTGATTCAACCATGTAGCTTGATTGCTACATAAAAATGATGACAATAATTTATTCAGAAGTCTTATTATGGAATTGTCACTTGACAATTCATTAACCATGGTAAATACAAACTATATTGGTAATTTTGTTAGTTATATTTATTTAGGGTTTTCATTATAATTTATCCCTAGTTATAACTCATTAAAGGTATTAGAGTGTCACAAAAGGCCTAGTCACAATGACAGTTTTAAAATTATAAGCCATGATCTTATAAGATCGAGGCATTAAGGTTTGAACATAGTTCATCACCTTTTCTGACAGGGAGTCATAGACTACAACTGTCTTTTGTCTTATAAGACAATGAGTATGGCCCATAGGCACTTCATCACTAATGGATGTTTAATATGTGATCATGTTAATTGATGATTTGAACCCATGATTTCTAGATCATTAGGCTAGATAAGGGATTGGAAAATCCCAATATAAAGATGACAAGTGAGATTTTATCATATCACTGTTGTCAGGAGTGCTAACATATTTTCAGATGTTAACAAAGATTTATTTTCTTAAAAATGAATTACCATTATGGCCATGTCTCAAAATGACATATGGGCTAGGTTTTTACTTTTAAGATTTTCTTTTAATATTATTGGCAGATCATTTATAAAATGGAATGATATTTTGATTTATTTCATACAATATATTCATATATATAATGACAAAATGAAAATTTTAAATTAAAACATTCCATAAATTGAAAGAAGTACATAGATGTCCTAAACGGGACTTTTTAAATAAATAACTTGCCCATGCAAGGGCTAAATAAAGAAGGACAAGTCCACGTAGGGACCAAGCACATAAATAAAATGTTCACATAGGGACTTAATTGAAAATAAAAATTACAATTCAAATAAATAAGGAATTTTTCAATATTCCCTCTTCTTCTTCCCCTTTATCAGGTTTGCCAAACCCTTAAGTAGACCCCGGTGGCTCCTACGCTCCTCCTGCACCTGTTGCTCCACCTCGTGCAACCGTTGAAGGATTTCCTGTTGTTGCGGTGGTTGAATCAGTGGTGGCTGCGGCGGCTGCTGCTGCGGAGGTTGAGGAGGTGGTGGGTATTGATACCCATATGCTTGGTACCCAGTCTGATATGAAGCTGTGAAGGGTCCTTTAGGGTGGAGAGCATTGTAGTTTGCCGCTTCAAGGTACGGGTCAACGGTAGGGGCGTTGTAGTAATTGTAGCCAGGATAAGCTGGTTGCTCAAAAGGGTTATACGCCACTGCACCGACGTATGAAGGAATTAGGTTATCATAACCCATGTGCGGCGGTGGTGCGACTGGCGCAGAGTCGACTTCTGAAACTGGGTTTGAAGGCCCACCCATTTGCGGGTCTTCATACAGTGGCGGGTAGTGGCTGTCACTGGAGTGTTGGGGGGTGCGGAAGTGGAAACCCCCTCGCACAGACATCCGTGCACCTGATCTTCTTCGCCTTAGAGGTTCTGGAGGCAGTTGCTGCTCTAGCGGCGGCGGTGGCGGTGGCGTGACCGCTTGGAAACGTGAATCCTCAGAGGGATCCTGCTGCTGTTGTGGAGGTGGGTTGAAAGGGGGAGTGAACTCCCGGTGGTATGTGGCCCATCTTTCAGCAAAATTGTCTGGGCCCCTGTAAGGCGAACCATGAAAGGATGATCCGTCTGAAATATCGATGGGATGCGTTGGCGTCCCGGTTGGCGGCATCTCCGGATCTGGATCTTCATCCATCTCCATATCCTGCATCTCAGGATAGTGGTCAATTGGTCCCAAAGGGTTTGGACCCTCTGGTTCTTCTATCTGGTTTGCCGGGTTGAACCGGCTCTGGAAGTATGGGGTCGGGTCTTGGAAAGCCCGGTGTGAACTCGATCGCTGCAACGGGATGAAGGAATGGTGTGAGTGGTCGGACTCGTTGTTCTGATGGAGCCCGAATGAATCGTGGTATGTTGGTGAGGAACTGAGAGAGACAGAGAGTCTCGCCGGCTCCAGATAAGTTCTCCAATCCTCCTAGGGACTAGAGCTAAAAGTCGCTGAAGGTGTTCGCCGGTGCGATGGCCCGGCTTCGTGATCATTCCCTGCAGTTATAGGTGCCTTGTCTCTTCCACCTCTACCTCTGAAACGTGGCGGCATTGTCTTTATTCCTGTCAAAACAACAAAAGAAACCAACACAAAGAAAACAATAAGATTAGGGTTAGTCCTAAGTCATTAGCCTAGACTCGGAAGTCGAGGAATGTGCAAACTGTGTCATTGAGATTAAACACAAAAGGCTAGTGTTTAATTCACTCAATGTTGGCTCTGATACCAACCTGTCACACCCCGATATTTCCACGTATTACCGGTGGACCCGGTGGGGAGTATCGTGACGTAGTTGATATCATCATGGTCAGTTAATCACAGTTTAATGCACAGCGGAAGTCTAAAAGTAATTTATACAAACCGGTTCGAAAGTACAATAAAATATTATACAACGGATTGTAGATGGATCCACAGGCGGATCAAAATAAAAGAAATATTGTTCAACAAACTTAAAGTGATGAAATCTTGCAAAACTCTTTATTTAATCACTCAGGAGTTTCCAGCCCATTACACGTAGTACCTACACTTAACCTTTTTGGAAAATACGTCAGTTTACACTGGTAAATACAATTAACTGACTCTTTTGAAAAGTGTTTATAAAATTGATTTAAATGCACAAGGTACAAATATTCTTTTATAACTTGGGACAATTATTAAAATAATCTTGTATACAGATTTATATGTTTGTCGTCCATTCAGGACCCGGTTAGAAGAGCCGGATTAGATTAATAGACACACCACAAGCATAGGCCCACAAGAGAGTGAGATACCGTTTATACATACGTAACTGTCAGGTGTATGCCTACACCCCGTGCTTAAGCCGTGGCCATTTCTAATGAATGAGCCGAGGATATCTAGGACATGGTCATTAACCCCCCAAAGGCACTGTATCAAACAAAACAGATTAAAACGGGTTATGCAACTTTATTAATCACAATCCGATTAAATGATTTCATACCCGAACAAGCGGCATTATTATAATACCGTATCCCAAGCCCGTATAACGGAAAATAAGTTAAAAGTATTTACCTGAGCTAAAATATAATTTTATTCTCAGCCGTATATTAATCAGCAAGTACAAGTAGCTTTTACTGGGCTCCTAATCTGGAACGAAGGTTTTAATAACCTATTAAATTCCTAACGGGTCTTATTTAAGTTATAACTTAGACCGGTTAGTTTTAAAGAAAGGTATACGGTTCAAAACGCAAGATTAAGCGAAGACCGGATTAGAATGTGATTTAGACCCAACAAGTATGAAGACTTGTATAAAATGGTTAAACTAAATACATTATGGATTTTGAAGTAAAAATGATAAGGTTTGACCCGTTTCGGCCAATTCATGCAAACTAGTTACATAAACCGTACCGAACGCGTGTATGCATAACGGGTAACCGAAAAGAGTCATGAACATGTTCCATAAGTTATTATGCTTAAAATATGTTGTAATATCAGTAGGATATTTTCTATTATGCCCAAAACGAATTTAAAATCAATTTAGGCCCCGCAGGGGTATTTTGGTCATTTTCAAGTTTATAAAAGAGGTTAAATAATAATCTGAGGTTCTGGTCTAAAACAATCAGTAAAAATAATTATTTTAACAAGTTATATCAGTAATATATATATATATATATATATATATATATATATGTGTGTGTGTGTGTGTGTGTGTGTGTGTGTGAAATCTATCATTTATGGCCAAACTATGTACCGTAGGGGCATTTTGGTCATTTCACATATGCTATAAGGGTCAAATTTGGAATTCTGAGTTCAAAAATTTTACTTACTGTTAAAGTATAAAAATTTGCTTATAATATCAGTAGGTAACAAGTCTTAGGTGTCAAATATAGTTTTAACCCATACTATGCGTTTAAAAAACGTAAAAGTCGGTATTTGACGATTTTCCGGTTATTTAAGGAAATCTGAGATTTTGATCATTCTCCAAAGCTTAAAATATTTTATTTAACATATGAAATCAGTAGGAAAAGGTTTGGTATCAAAATGTTATGTAAAACTCATTTTATCAAAGAAAAGGGCAATTTCGTCAATACCGAATTTACACTAAAACTCTATAATATAATCAGTATAAAATTTGACAAAAATTTCCAAAAATCCCTAATTATTACATTATATCAGTGGGTAGAAAGTTTGGTACCAAAATTTGGGTTTAAATATGATTTATACTAAAAATGCCATTTATATAATAAAAAAAGCTTTCATTTTACGATATCGCGCATAACTTATATTTTAGAGCATGAACTGATGTCAAATTTTTAAGACATGCTTATAAATCAGTAATAAAGGTTTTTGTCCTTTCACATTTTCAAAAATCTCTTTTTTATATCAAAAAGGCATAATGGTAACTTTTAAGCATTTAACAGAAACGTGCAAATGATTCAGATTTCAAAGGAACCATATAGTATAATCTCAGAGGGTTATACTAACTTGTAATATGGTCCTAAAGGAACCCTAAGGTATATCTAAACTAAGCTAAATCGGGTCAGAACTGAAAGTCAAAGCAAAAGTCTACTTTTGCGACTTTCGGTTATGAACCGAGCCTAAACTCAGAATTGTCGGGTTGAACATGCCTAGAGATGTTCTTATATTATTTACCAAGTTAATTTAGTGTTAAAACATGTTCCATAACTTTTACATTATCAGTTATGAATTATTTTATAAAAATTGACTCGTTTGACTTTTTATTAAATAGTTTGACCCGACAATTGACCAAGTAAAAGTGATAATCAGTAGGTGCCCTTTTAAGGGTTTATTACCTACATAATTACCAACTCATAGCCACTTTCAATTCGAATAATGGCTGGACGGTTAGTGATTAATTACCAAGTCAAAGCTTAATTACGATAGCTTTGACTTTCGGTCATTAAGCTAATAAAATCTTAACTAAGGAAGCTAAGAACACTTACTAGAGTCCTTAGCACGAAATTAGAACTGAAGAAAGCTTCCTATAGCTCCAGGAGGCTTCAGAGAGTGAGCTTTGAAGTAAAAACTCAAATGTGCAAATGAAGAACACAAAGCATGCTCCTTATGTAGTAAATTTGATGCTCCAAGATCAATCCATTTGTCCATATGTTGTTATCAGATGTTCACAGGTGTCCCTAGGGCAGTAAAAATCATGTACAAGCCCCAGGTATTACTCAGAAGCCATGCAAAGGCGGTGGAACAGGATGCAACATGCAGCTGTCCTATTCTTCTGTTGCTGGCACTTTTACGCGGGCCGCGTAAGACTCAAAGGGAGTCTACACGGGCTGCGACAATCGTCTGCTCAGGTGAAAATTGTTTCAGCTTTGACAGTTTCAGTCCCTGGTCCTTTGCAACTTTATTTAACTTTCTTTTATTGCACTTATGACCCCCATAGTTAACTATTAAGGGCCTTGGGTCACATATTAACTCCGTTAAGCTCCCGGTTAGATGTAAGATCACCCGAAAAGTCTTGTTTTCAACGAAATTCAATAAAATCACTATCCAATATTCTTGAGAGCAAAATATACAATGAGTACAATGCTTTCGGGGTCGTTAAAAGGTCACTCAGAGGTAACATTTAACATGTTGACACTTTTAACCCCTATGTTTCGTAAGATCCTTAATTTAAGCACAAACGACTTTCTATGTCCGACAAATTTTTCATTAAAGAATACGAACGTCGTGTGAGGTCTATCATAGGCACAAGAATGGCATATTGACACTTTGGATTCTTTCGCTTACATATTTACATTGTTTGACAATTTTAGTCCCTCGGAATCAATTCATTATACGATAAATGTTCATGACACGTGTCTTTATTATATTGGTCGTGATTTTGCGAGGTGTTACAAATAGCCTACCAGTTCTAAATGATCACTTCTTCTATAAGTCAGTTTATAGTCTTTCGTCCCTTGCAGATATCGAAGTACCTTCTTAGCTGCTTTCTAATGATCTAGGCCATGATTAGTCTGATAACGGCCTAGCATTCCAGCAATATAACCGATATCTGGGCGAGTACATACTTTAGTATACATCAGGCTCCCGACTACTGATGCGTAAGGTATCTGTCTCATTTGCTCCTTCTCAACCTCTGTTGTCGGACACTGGAAAGAACCGAAAACTTCTCCCTTAACTACTGGTGCGACGAAGGGTTTGCACTGTTGCATGTTGTAACGTGTAAGGACACAATCTATGTAAGGCTTTTTGAGACAATCCAAAGATCCCTTTGTGTCTGTCTCGTTGAATTTCGATGCCAATGACGTAAGAAGCATCTCTGAGATCCATCATGTCGAAGTTATGCGAGAGTAGCCGCTTCAACTCATGCAACAGGTCTAAACTATTACTTGCCAATAGAATATCATCTACGTAAAGGACAGGTATAGTAAAGTTGCTCCCACTCATCTTGAGGTAGGTGCATTGATCCACTTGATTCTTCAAAAAACCTTGTTTCTTCATGACTTCATCAAACTTGAGGTACCATTGACGTGATGCTTTTTTTAACCCATAAATAGATTTCTTCAACTTATAGACTAGATGCTCCTGACCTTCAGGTTTAAAGCCTTCAGGTTGTTTCATGTAAACATCTTCGTCTAAGTCTCCGTTAAGGAAAGCGGTTTTACCGTCCATCTGATGCAGCTCTAAATCAAAATGAGCTACTATGGCCATGATGATCCTTAATGAATCTTTATGAGAGACAGGTGAAGACGTCTCTTGATAATCAATTCCCTCTTTCTGAGTGTAGCCCTTTGCAACCAATCTCGCTTTGTAGCGTTCAACGTTCCCATTTGGATCCAGTTTTGTTTTGAACACCCATTTACATCCCACGGGTTTGACACCGTTGGGAAATTCTACCAAACCCCAAACGTGATATTTCTTCATGGATTCAAGCTCATCAATCATTGCTTTATTCCATTAAGAAGACTGATCACTGCTAATGGCTTCATTGTAAGAGATTGGATCATTGAGCTTTCCAGGATCCATTTCAGTCAGGTAGGTAACATAATCATCCCAATTAGTAGACCTTCTGGTCCTAGATGACCTCCTGAGTTGATTATCGGGTTCAGCATTGTCTTGGTTTTGAGCGTTTGATGTGCCTTCGTCATGAGGTATAATGGGTTCTGACTGTAGAGGTAAATTTGGAGTTGGTGCAGTAGCTTCAGGTACAGTAGTTGCATTGGGTACAAGAGGAGTAATCGGAGTAATGGTAAGCGACGAGTCTCCCCCCCCCCCCGCGTCTTGTACTTCTTGCAATTCTTCGTAAGGGTTGGTACTGCTCCCACTGACTTTGAAATCCTCCAGGAACGCACCACGCTTGGTTTCAACAATACGGGTGACGTGGGAAGGACAATAGAAACGATAACCCTTTGAGTGATCAGGATACCCGATAAAGAAATAGGTAACTGTTTTAGGGTCAAGTTTCCTTTGATTGTAAAGTTTTGCTTTAGCAATGCAGCCCCATACTTTCATATATTTAAGACTCGGTTTCCTTCCTGTCCAAAGTTCATAAGGAGTTTTAGGGACAGACTTAGAGGGAACTCTATTGAGTATATGAACAGCTGCTTTTAACGCTTCAGTCTAGAGGAATAATGGTAAATTAGTGTTGGCTAACATACTGCGCACCATGTTCATAAGGGTACGGTTTCTTCTTTCAGCGACACCGTTCTGCTGAGGTGTACCAGGCATGGTGTATTGGTTCACAATACCCTGGCCCTTACAAAACTTATAAAATGGACCAGGAGTTTGACCCACATCAGTATGTCTTCCATAATATTCACTGCCTCTATCTGATCTCACAACTTTAATCTGACGATCTAATTGCTTTTCAACTTCAGCCTTATAATCTTAAAAAGTTGTAAGGGATTCAGATTTCTCCTTAATAAGATACAAGTACATGTAACTAGAATAATCATCAATGAAAGTGATAAATGAAGTATGTCCTGATATGCCAGCGATTTGGTAGGGACCACTAATGTCAGTGTGAATGAGTTCTACTAAATTAGAGCTCCTAGTGGCACCTTTCTTATTCGCTAATGTCATTTTACCTTTAATACATTTGACACATGTTCCAAAATCAGAGAAATCAAGAGGAGGTAAGACTTCATCCTTTACGAGACGATTTAATCGATCTCTTGAGATGTGGCCTAAACGTTGATGCCACAACATGGATGAAGTCTCTAAGTCTCGTTTCTCTTTCATCTTTGTGAGTGATTCATTAATGTTATATGACAACAAAGATTTGGAAAAATTATCGTCTAGTTCTAATCTATAGAGACCACCATCCAGAATACCAGTACCATAAAGAATAGAATCATAGAGGATAGAGAGTTTGCGATGACCATGGGAAACAATAAAACCATCCATGTCTAACTTTGGTCCTGATACTAGGTTCCGAGTTACCTCAGGAACATATAAGGTATCATAAAGTTTAATACATAAACCAGTTTTCATAAATAATTGTAATGTTCCAATGGCCTTCACTTCTAATTCTCGATCATACCCAACCTTAAGCGTTCTTTGGTTTCTTTCCAGATTCTGGATTGTAAGGAATCCCTTAGTTGAATTTGTAACATGAACCATAGAACCAGAATCAAACCACCAAGAATTCGCAGGAACATTTAAATTATAGGACTCAAGTATCATAAAATAATCGTTACCTTTCTTAGCCAGCCACTCCTTAAAGTCAGGGCATTCCTTCTGCATATGTCCTGTCTTTTTACAGAACTTGTAGTGGATTCTGCCTAAGGAGTTCTTAGAGCTAGAAGGTGCACTTGTATTAGGATTTGGCCTTTGGACTTTAGAAGCATCCTTCCTCTGATGATTGTTCTTCCTTTTCTTAGAGTTGGAGGTGGTAAAGTTGGCAACATAAGTAGTGCGATCCATCCTCATACGCTCTTCCTCCTGTACGCACATGGCAACCAGCTCACTCATCGTCTATTTATCCTTCTGAGTGTTGTAATTGATCTTGAATGCTTCAAAGGATGAAGGAAGCAAAGTAATGATGAAATGAACGAGGAAACCATCACTGATTTCCATTTCCAGCCTCTTCAGCTTATTGGCCATGTCATTCATCATCATGATGTGCTCACAAATGCCGCTCCTCCCATCATACTTAGTTGTCACCAGCTTGAGAATAAGAGTACTAGCGTGTGCTTTTGATGTCCCCTTAAATTGTGCCTCCACAGAAGCCAAGTAGGTTTTTGCATGTTCAGAATCAGGAATAGCTCCTCTGATTGCATTGCTTATGGACTGCTTCATGAACATGAGAGACATGCGGTTACACCTAGTCCACTTTTCATGAGTCAACTGATCAGCAGGAGTACTTTGAGGAGTGAGGTCCGTTGGCTTATTCTCTCTTAGAGCATAATCAAAATCCAGCAATCCAAGCGTAAGCATGAGAGCATCCTTCTATGCAGCAAAGTTATCACTAGTCAAATGTGGAATCCCGCAATTGGGCACTGATAGTGGAAATAAGATGAGCAAGTTATGATAGTAAGGAAGAAATCCTAATGTGATCTAAGGGCATGTTATACTAAGGCAGACATAAATAATGACCATTTTAATTATGAAGCTGTGATATTGTCTATTACTAACATCAAAATAATAGACTTAGTTAAAATTCTACTTAAACGAAGACAAATCAGCTTTTGCCAGAAGTGTAATCATTTAAGCATGTGTGCAAAGTGATTGTAACAAATCGGCTTTGGCCAGAAATGAAACAATCACTTTAGTTATGCACTTGTTAAGTATGCTATACATGAAAGAATTAAATCAGCTTTGGCCAGATATTAAGACATTCACGTTTGTAATGCACACTTAACATAGCCTTCGTAATACTTGAATGATAAACAGATGTATCAAATCAGCTTTGGCCAGAAATGATACATTAGAAGCTCATTCAAGTTAAGCCATTTTGGTTTTGTAAAACATTGTCTGATTCTGATTAATTAACTAAGTATTTACAAAACCAATTATTTAATAGCAAACCACCTGTTCATATTAACTGCTTAATAAAGTAATGGGATTTCGAATAAGTCTTGACATATTATGAACAAAATCATTAAGTTCTACACATTACATAACAATTTTTATGGTTTGTTAATTATAAAAATACATTTCATTTATTATCAGACACATCTGGAGTCAACACATCAATTTCCAATTTTCCTTCATCTCTTGCAGCTTGCTACACATTAAAAAAAGAGTAAATTACAAGTTTTGTCCTTTATGTTTGTCCCAAATTTCAGGCGTTTTCCTTTACCTTTAAAATTGATGAGTTTTGTACTTAATGTTTCAAAATCCTGAACGGTTTGTCCTTTAGGGCAAACCCAGTTAATTTTTTTTTGTTAAATCTGATCATGTGCAAGGCACATGAGAGCATTTTTGTAATTTCATTTTTTAGTGAAATTTATGTAATTAACTTAAAATAAATACCCCACCATCTTCAAAAGTTACAGACCCACCTCTTGCCATCACCTGCCGCCACCACCTCCCATCCTCACCTACCGCCGACCACCACCACCTCCCACTACAAAAAATCCAAACTATAAACAATCAGCTGAACAAACAAAAAATCCCCAAATCTCAAACTACAAAAAATCCATTTTTCATTCACTTTCTTCATTAGCATTCAATAAGCAACATTGCATCAAAGTCTATCAATAGATCCATTCTTCTTTCACTTTCTTCGTTATAATTCAATAAACAGTAAGCATCCAAAATCAAATTCAATATTTATAAAAGTTTTCATCAATCAAGAAACAATAATCAAAACAAAATTTTGCAAAAATCAACAAAAAAAATCCTCCAGTTCTTTATATTTTGAACTTCAAACAAAACGAGACTGAACAATTGTGCTCAGGAGATAATCACATGATAAGAAATGAAGTCGATTGCTAATTATAAACACTTATGTGCTGTATAAACATCTTCGACATACAATCACACCTAAAAATGGGGAGACAATTTAGGGATTCATAAAATCCCCAAATTGTTCAACCATCTCATCCATGAGATTGAAGAACTTATTTCACCGGAAAAAGAAATTCGACCCTGACAACTGCCACAACGACTGGCAGACCCCAACCGATGGCGGAAACATCGGGGCGCGGCACTGAGCGAAACAGATTGTCCAGGTGAAATCCATAACAACTAATATTACCAAATATTTAATGTTAGTCCCATACCATAACATATCCAGCAAAATAATTATTACAGACATAGTATCTCAAAGACAAATATTGTTCCGACAACTCATATTTTATTTAATTCGTTTCTAGACTCCCCTAGCTTGATTCCATAACAGCAGGCATAGCACAAGCATCCTAAACACTTGTTGCAAACGTTAAAATAAAGTCAATACACATAGTGTAAAGGTGAGCATGCAAGTTTAATAGCATAATAGTAGCGAAAGAGATTTACGCATAACCAACATGTAACACGTAGAAATGTGAAGCAAGTAAGTAATCGACAATGAAATATGCACAGACGTGACTGCGAGTTGTAGAATGCGCAACACATATCACCACTGTGACACGTGAAGAAAAGCCCTTAACAACCCCTGTCCACGACAGGTGCTGAGTCCAAACTATAGTACTATCGTTGCTAAGGTGTCAGGCAACAATCACTGTGTAAACATAACATACAAGCATTCATCGAATAACACGTATAACATGCGAGAGCGGTTAGCGTATAAAAGTGTTTGCGTTGTGTGATCGATGTGATTTGATATAAGTAACGTATGCAACACCCAAAAGTGCGTTAAGCAAAAAGGGATCGAGTATACTCACAGAGCCTGTTTAGTAAATAAACACAGTCTTGGATTGAAGGGAGCGCTTGAGAGATTAGCCTGAACATAGTACGACAGTATAAGCATTAAACAGTGCGTAAAACAGCGTGTCGGAGAGTTGTGGGAGACGGATGGTGATCCGGTCGGATGACCATTCGGTCGGAGGGTTGTTCATTTGGGAAGGATGTGTTTGTGTATTGTTTGAACTTTGAAGTTTTCGTTGTAGCATTTTTAAAAGTTTGAAATGTCTCTTCACATCAGGTCGTCCGGTCGGACCGCTCGGAGGGTGATCCGAGTGGGGACTGCGATACATTGAAATTTTGAAGTCGTTTAAGTGTCGAAGCCACAAGTCACCTGGTCGAATAATCGTTCGTTCGGATGGTGGTCCGATCGGATGGCTATCCGATTGGGTAACCTGTTTCGTTTGAGAACTTAATAAAATTAGTTAAGTTGAAAGGTTTAACCGAGACGGTATGACAACGTATCAAACAACGGAAATCCTATCAAGTCCAACTCATCCGATCGGACGGGAATCACCCCGTTCGACCAGACTTAACTGTTCTTGATGGAGTTTCATGTTCAACCCGTGAATCGGTCATCTCTTCGTTAGAAATCCATTCTCAGTTCGGGTCCCCACTAGAGAATGAGTAGTGAACCCGAACGAGCCCAGATTCTAACGGTTTTGAGTGGAAAGTTAAGAATGTTTGAAGAAAAGTTTGAAATACTTGTTAAATGTTCAGATTTAGCTGGAAATGATGTAGAAACGTGTAGAAATCCATCAGATCTGAACCGTTCTTGATAAGATGAGGTCACACTTCAATGTTCATAAGAACTCCTATGATGACATCACCTTAGAACAACCCAATTCTGAAAATTTCACGGTTAAAAGTCGTGATTTGTTGGTGAAGATGTCGAAGAAGTGTATAATGATCAAGGAAGTACAAGATTTGGAATGAAAACGTACAAGAATCGCGAGAAATCGAGAGAAAAGAGCGTGCTGGTCGGAGGGGAGCTGTCACATCAAGTGAACAGTTGATGTGACTGCTGAGTATTTATAGGGAAAGGAGGAGAAAGGCGGTGTAGTGTTTGGGTCAGATGGTCCTTCGATCAGATGGCCATCCTATCAGATGGTCATCCGGTCGGATGTCCATTCGGACGAATGGTACTTCGATCGGAGGGCCTTTGCGAGTTGATTTCCGACTTTCGTTTCGTGCGTTGAGCGTTGCGTTGCGAATAAGTGATGCGATAGCATTACATATTAGTTACACAAATAACATAACCACTAACTAACATAAAAGTAACATTAGATTTTGAGTCCGCGATGAGATTGCGTTGTGCTCGAGTTCCGATTGCGTTTTCGAATAACATTCCACAGTATATATATATATATATATATATATATATATATAAAGCACACACAAGTAAGCACCTAATAGCACACACACGTAAAACAACATCCATAACCTGTAATTCGAATTGCGATGCGATAGCGATGAGATAACGTTTAGTAGATTATCATTTAGTTGCGTTTATCGCATTGTTACTTCACATATTAAATAAATCGTAAGCAAATAACGTCAAGAAAAGTTTCAATTATCGAGTCAAGAGTACAAGCAATAATTAAGTCTGAAATGACAGATCTGATTAGCAATCTTTTCTTTCTTTGACTTTGACATTGACTTCAAAAGTCGGGTTGTTACAGCCTACCGTACTTTAGGGAATTTCTTCCTGAAATTAAGGCGCAGGCGTAGCGAAGAGCTGTGGATACTTGGCCTTCATATCACCTTCGAGTTCCCAGGTGAACTCGGCGCTGCGTTTGCCTTCCCAGGGAACCTTTACTATAGGAATGCGTGAGCGTCGAAGTTTCTTGGTCTCTCGGTCCATAATCTCGACTGGCTTTTTCACGAAGTGTAATGTTTCGTCCACTTGTAGGTCCTCAAGAGGGACATGTAAATTTTGGTCGGCTAGACACTTTTTGAGGTTCGAGAGGTGGAAAGTCGGATGGACGTTGTTGAGTTCCTCTAGTAATTCGAGTTTGTAGGCCACTTTGCCAATTCTTTCCAGAATTTTAAAGGGTCCAACATATCGTGGCGCGAGCTTTCCTTTTTTACCGAATCGGATCACTCCTTTCCAAGGTGAAACCTTTAGGAGTATGTGATCGCCAATGTCAAATTCAAGGGGCTTGCGGCATTTATCAGCGTAACTCTTTTGACGGCTCTGAGCTTTCAGGAGATTGTCTCATATCTGGAGGATCTTGTCAGTCGTTTCTTGCAATAACTCAGGACCGGTAATTTGCGCATCTCCGATCTCGTGCCATACAATAGGCGATCGACATTTTCTTCCATATAATGCCTCAAATGGTTCCATTTGAATGCTAGAATGACAACTGTTATTGAACGAGAATTCGACTAAAGGTAAATGCGAATCCCAATTACCACCGAAATCTATGACACATGAGCGAAGCATGTCTTCAAGGGTGCATATCGTGCGTTCAGTCTGACCGTCGGTCTGGGGATGGAAAGAGGAACTTAGATTAAGAGTAGTACCGAGAGCAGATTGAAAAGTTTCCCAGAGACGCAAACTGAATCGACCATCGCGGTCAGAGATGATGTCACGAGGTGTCCCGTGTCCACAGATGACTTCGTCGGTATAGATACGTGCTAATCATTCTACCTTAAAGTCTTCTCGTATCGGCAGAAAGTGGGCAAATTTAGTGAGACGGTCAACGATAACCCAAATGCTTTCGTGACCTGATGGCGTGAGTGGAAGTTTCATAATGAAATCCATAGCTATAGTCTCCCATTTCCACATAGGGTTCTCGGGTTGCACGAGTAAGCCAGAGGGTCGTTGTTGCTCAGCCTTGACCTTAGAACAGGTTAGGCACTTTGAAACATAGATAGCGATATACTTCTTCATTCCAGGCCACCAATACCTGGCACGCAAGTCCTGGTACATCTTTTCGGCACCGGGATGAATGGAATATCGAGACTTGTGGGCTTCGGTCATCAATATCTCCCGAAGGTTATTGCAACTAGGGATCCAGATGCGATCGAGATAGTAGTAGATACCGTTTGATTTGGTAACAAGTTGGGTTTCAGCACCACATTTCTTCATTTCCTCTCTCAAGGTGTTCTCAATGAAGCATGCATGCTGAGCATCACGAATTAGAGCTTCGAGGTCGTGCTGGGCTTGAGCATTACGAACGCTATGCAAATAACTTCGTCTGCTTAGAGCGTCGGCAACGACATTCTCTTTGCCAGGATGGTAGCGAATCTCACAGTCATAATCGTTGAGGAGTTCAACCCATCTGCGTTGGCGCATGTTCAGTTCTTTCTAGTTCAAGATGTGTTGTAGGCTCTTATGGTCGGTGAAGACCGTACACTTGGTACCGTAAAGGTAGTGTCGCCAAATCCTTAACGCAAAAACAACTGCACCAAGCTCGAGATCGTGGGTTGTATAGTTCTTTTTGTGGATCTTGAGTTGACGAGATGCGTACGCGATAACCTTTTCCCGTTGCATAAGAACACAACCGAGACCGAGGTCAGAGGCATCGCAGTAGACTATGAAGTCGTCGTTTCCGTCGGGGAGTGCGAGCACAGGAGCGTTGCAGAGCATAAGCTTCAGGGTTTGAAAGGCTTCCTCTTGTTCTGTTTCCCAAACAAAAGGTTTGTCCTTGTGCGTAAGAGAGGTGACAGGAACGACGATTTTTGAGAAATCAGCGATGAATCGAAAATAATAACCCTCCAATCCGAGGAAAGAACGAACTTTAGACGGGTTCTTTGGCGTAATCTAACTCTTAACAGCTTCAATTTTCGCGGGGTCAACGTGAATACCTTGACTATTAATGATGTGACCGAGGAATTGAACCTCCTCAAGCCAAAATTCGCACTTGGAGAACTTGGCATAGAGGCAATATCCTTGGAGTAGTTCAAGAACCAAACAGAGATGTTGCGCGTGTTCGGTTTTTGACTTAGAATAAATCAGGATGTCATCGATAAATACGATGAGAAAGGGTTGACACACGCGATTCATTAGATCCATAAAGACTGCGGGGGCATTCGTAAGACCAAAGGGCATAACAACAAACTCGTAGTGGCCGTATCGGGTGCGAAAAGCAGTTTTGGGTATATCTTCCTCTTGGATTCGTAATTGATGATAGCCAAAGCGTAGATCGATCTTGGAAAAAATGTAGCACCTTGCAACTGATCAAACAAGTCATCGATTCGAGGTAAGGGATAACGATTCTTGATAGTCAGCTTATTGAGTTCCCTATAATCGATGCACATCCGAAACGAACCGTCCTTCTTTTTGACGAAAAGGACAGGTGCGCCCCAAGGAGATGTTCTAGGGCGAATGAAGCCTTTATCAAGCAATTCCTGGAGTTGACTCGAGAGTTCGCGCATTTCGGATGGAGCGAGACGATAAGGCGCTTTAGCAACAGGATTAGCTCCAGTAATGAGGTCAATTCGAAAATCGATATCACGAGATGGCGGTAAGCCAGGTAAGTCGTCAGGAAAGACAGCAGGGAAATCACGAACCACTGGCACCTTTTCCATTGTCTTATTTTTCTTTTCCTTCTCTGCTACTACGATGTGCACCAAGAAAGCCTTGTACTCCATGAGGAGGTACTTGCTTGCCTGGACGCACGACATGAGTTTTAATTTCTTCGAAGGGACTTCTCCGTAAACACAGAGTTGGTCCCCATTTGCGAGGGAAAAACGAATCATTTTATTGAAACAAACAATTTCAGCATGATTCTGATGTGTGCAAAATGCAACATATAAATTTCATCAAATGAGACATAAAACTAACCATTTTTTTAGTACTAATGTTGGTTTCATCAAATGAGGCATAAAACTAACCATTTTTTTAGTACTAATGTTGGAAAAAGTGTGCTTTTGTCTTCCTTTTATATTTTCAGGACCAAATGAGCTTAAACGAACAAAAGGAACAAATACGCAGCAAAAACTAACATAAATACAAAGAAAAGGAATAAACATGGCATGCCCGACCCCTCGACAACATCTTCCCAAGCAAAAACAGGAAATAGAAGGCTGACCACGGCCCCGTGCTCAGATGTCTGCAGAAAAGACAAAGCTGTAGAAGCTTCCACTGCTCACCACGGGGGCATGCCCACTGAGCACGGGGCGTGGTCAACGATAAGATTCGCAAAATCTAGCAAATCTTGTTAGCACAGATACGCTTCTGCACACGGGGTCGTGCCCAGTGAACACGGGGCCGTGTGGAGCCTAATGCAGAAAAGAGCAATTAATGAAGGAAGAGAAAGAGAATGGCCACGGGGCCGTGTCCAGCGGACACGGGGCCGTGGTCGGGCTTCTGTTAAGGCTATAAATAGAGGTGCTTGGTTCACTTCAAAGGCATCCCTTGGCAAACCACATCTCTCTCACTTTGCCACCACTCCACCACCACTACAACACCCACATCCACCACCATCATCCACCTTAGAGTGTGTGTAGTAATCTCGGGATCCAAGATTGATCGTAAGAGTTCTTGTCAATCAAAGGCCATGTTTGGCTAAGTCTCTTACATCACTTGGTGAAAACAAGTATTTAATGTATTACTTTTGATTTTTAATCTTTTCGCACTTTTTATTTGGTTTTGTTTTAATGACTTTAATAACTAGTTTCTTATGTTGAAGGTGAAACTTCTTTATCATTTGTCCGTGGTGTCTTGGCATTACTTTACTGTCTATATAAAGTAAAAGATTTTCACCATTCATATCTCTACGGTCTATTTAGAGATATGTTGGCTACCTGGTCGGGGGTTAAGGGAATGGTTTAATAAGGTTCTTGCCTTGTTCAATGTATAGATCCTGCAAGGACCTGGGTCAAGCTTACTAGGACCTCATTCAATAACCACTGGTATTGGATGGTGGGGGTGCGAATGGCTTGATCCCCTTATATGTAAACTACTATTAATACATTAAACCAGATACTTGGGATTGTATCCCTACTGACTCAAACCACTTAGCCGAGGGTAACGTCACCTTCAAAAGAGGGGCCTACCACTTTTCGCATTAATAACTTAATTAATTATCTTCCAATATTCCGACCCTTTGGGATTGTATCCTTGCTGACTCAAACCACTGGGTTGAGGGTAATGTCACATTCAAAAGAGGGGCCTACTACTATAACTAAGATAATCTCTTAAAAAGTGCAAAAGTGCGGAAATCATCAAAGGATACATTAAAGGCGAGTCGGATCCAAGAAAGCCTTGTACTCCTTGCGGAGGTACTTGCTTGCCTGGACGCACGACATAAGTTTTAATTTCTTCGAAGGGACTTCTCCGTAAACACAGAGTTGGTCGCCGTTTGCGAGGGAAAAACGAATCATTTTATCGAAACAAACAATTTCAGCATGATTCTCACGAAGAAAATCCATGCCTACTATGACGTCAAAACTACCAAGCTGCATTGGGATAAGATTGATCGGGAAAACGTGATTGTTGAGCTCAAGAGTACAATCACATAGAATGGAACTAACTGTGACGGTTCTTCCAGTGGCAACTTCTACGTCGAACGTAGATGGGAGGTTAGCACGTTTACAGTTTAGGAGCCTCTCGAATTCGAACGATACAAAACAGTTATCGGCTGTATCAAATAAACACGAAGCATAAATACCATTTAAAGGAACGTACCATTAACCACATTGTTGTCTGCTTGGTTCTGGCGAGCGTTGATGTTGAAAACTCGCCCACGGGCTGCTTGTTGAGCTGGCTGTTGCTGCTGCTGCTGTTGTTGCTGCGTTGGTTGCTGCTGTGGCTCTTGCTTCACCACTCTGTTCGGGCAGACATTCGCGCATTGATTAGGATCACCACACGCATAGCAGGATCTTGCATGAGCAGCGGGGGCAGGAGCTGCTTGTTGTCCCTGAGGAGCGGGAAGTGGAGCTGGCAGAGCAGGAGGAGCTTGAACTTGAGCTTGACAGGGACCAGTACGGCAGTTTGCAGTGAAGTGGCCATAAAGGTTGCAGTGAACACAAAATCGACATGCGATACAGACAGGTTGATGATAAGTAGAAGTAGGGCACAAAGGGTGAGGACTAGTGTACGCACGTTTTGCAGAAGGTGTGTTGGTCACGGGTACGGTAACATGACGGTTCTCGTTCTGCTATTGGACAGAAACAACATTGAGTGGAGCAGTAGTGACTGCACAATTCTTGATGTTGTTGTTGTTTTTGCGTTTGCGACGTGAAGACTTTGAAGCTTGAGGTGAAGCGGTTTCAGCGGTGGGAGCAGCAGGAGTAACGGTGACTTGATGAAGACTCTTGACAGTGTTCTTGAAGTAACCAGCCCGAACTCGCTTTTCATTAATCTCGGCAGCGAGCAGGAAGGTCTCCTCAATGGTAGTAGTCTTGGCTGCTTGGACAAACTCGGCAACACAATCAGGTAAAGCGCGAATATATTTCTTGATTGTGATGTCGGGAGTTGTGACTTGGCCAGGGCAGATGATGCTAAGCTGTTTGAAGCGAGCAGTAAGACCAGCATTGTCGCCACCCTCTTGCTTGATGTGCCAGAACTCATTTTCCAGCTTCTGGAGCTCGTGCGAAGGACATAACTCTTTCATCATGATTTCCTTTAATTCCTCCCAAGTAAGTCTGTAAGCTGCGTCGTTCCCACGCCTGTTTCGCTCCGCTGTCCACCATTCCAGTGCCCTAGACTGGAAGAAACCAGTTGCGTTAACAGTGCGGAGGTTGCCTGGACATCCGCTTTGTCGTAGAGTGACCTCAATCGAGTCGAACCATGCAAACATTGCGCTCGGCCCATCTTCCCCAGTGAAGTCTTTGGGTCCACAGGCTTTAAACTGTTTGAAGCTAAAAGTAGCTTTCAGTGATTCAGTCCTAGATTCCTCTGAGGACTTGATAGCGATTTCATTAATTTCGCTGACGATTTGCGGAATGATCTTAGCCATTTGCTTGGCGACTAGCGAGGCGATGCGTTTATCAGCGTGATTGCGGCGAGCGGAGCGAGAAGCATGAGATCCGAATGACGACATTGCCTGCAAGAGGCATCGTCATAGGGTTTAGACGATACACTCAACCTCGCCACACAGGGTTCAACCAATCATACTATAAAGCTCAGGGACACATCAATTACTTAGGAACATAACTCACGTAAGCACATAAGCACGTAAACACAGAGGCACATAAGCACATAAAGCACAGAAGCACATAAGCACGTAAACACAGAGGCACATAAGCACATAAAGCACAGAAGCACGTAATCCTCCTAAGCACATATACCACTATATTTTGCACGTATTCACCTACGTATTGCAAATGTGTTCCCTTATCATTCAAAGTTGCGAAAAGTGATCGAGAGTTGCGAGTGCGAGTAGCGATAGTAGCGAGTAGCAACGGCGATTAGCGATGCGACTTTCTCATAGTATGACTACGATTTGTTAATGTTTTGAGATGTAAACAGCTGCGCGTGTCGTGTGCGTTTAAATAAGCGTGAAGTTCCAAAATCGAAACGCATAAACATTTAAAACCACATTAAACACATAAGAATCATCGATCGACAGAGTCAGCGGTTGCAATCTCGGAATCGAAACACAAAGCGATAAAGCGTAAAATCAGCGATCGTAGCTTGAATAATAGAATGTCTCGGGTGTGCTAGACTTTGACTACCCAAAGTGATTCGACTATTCTCAAGGACTTTGAGTAGATGCGTTGACTTAATAGACTGTGCTCTCGCCTTGATCCGGGCGATCGGCATGCATCCTTTTGGCCGTTACGTGACCCTAGTCGTTGGAATCAATCGAGACTTTGGTGAGAGTTTTGTAAAATCGCGATATAGAGCGGAAATAGTCATTAAGATGCGGGTTTCACCCCTAACTTAACAACTTCATTCCTGTTTATGTGATAATATCATGAAATAGGTAGGAGAATCGCGTCGAGGTATGGTTTTCACACCTGACTCAACGCAAATGCTCGTGTTTTGTTAGTAAAAATGCGTGTCGAGTGAGCGATTCTATTGAGAGTTTACGGTTTCCACACCTATTCTCGACCAAATCACTCGTTTATGATGAGTATTTTCAAAAATGTATGTGTCGTCAGCCTTAGGAAAGGCTGAGTGTTTACACGAAGCTGTAGTATGCGATGTTCATGCAAGGTTGTGAATTTAGCGAGCGAAGTCGAGAGCGTAAGGAATAAGCTTGCGCAAAACCCCTACCGGGTTAGCACAAGGCGGTCCGTTGGTACTTAGACTATAGACTAGGTCAATTCTAAGACTTCGACCCAGACTAGGTCGAGTCTTGCCTAATTCCCTATAGTTATGGCTCTGATACCAATCTGTCACACCCCAACTGATGGCGGAAACATCGGGGCGCGACACTGAGTGAAACAGATTGTCCGGGAGAAATCCATAACAACTAATATTACCAAATATTTAACGTTACGTTGGCAAAATAATTATTACAGACATAGTATCTCAAAGACAAAGATTGTTCCAACAACTCAGATTTTATTTAATTCGTTTCTAGACTCCCCTAGCTTGATTCCATAACAGCAAGCATAGCACAAGCATCCTAAACACCTGTTACATACATTAAAATAAAGTCAATACACATAGTGTAAAGGTGAGCATACAAGTTTAATAGCATAATAGTAGCGAAAGAGATTTACGCATAACCAGCATGTAACACGTAGAAATTTGAAGCAAGTTAGTTATCGACAATGAAATATGCATAGACGTGACTGTGAGTTGTAGAATGCGCAACACATATTACCACTGTGACACGTGAAGAAAAGCCCTTAACAACCCATGTCCACGACAGGTGTTAAGTCCAAACTATAGTACTATCGTTGCTAAGGTGTCAGGCAACAATCACTGTGTAAACATAACATATAAGCATTCATCGAATAACACGTATAACATGTGAGAGCGGTTAGTGTATAAAAGTGTTTGCGTTGTGTGATCGATGTGATTTGATATAAGTAACGTATGTAACACCCAAAAGTGCGTTAAGCAAAAAGTGATCGAGTATACTCACAGAGCATGTTTAGTAAATAAACACAGTCTTGGATTGAAGGGAGCGCTTGAGAGATTAGCCTGAACATAGTACGACAGTATAAGCGTTGAACAGTGCGTAAAACAGCGTGTCGGAGAGTTGTGGGAGACGGATGGTGATCCGGTCGGACGACCGTCCGGACGGATGACCATTCGGTCGGAGGGTTATTCATTTGGGAAGGATGTGTTTGTGTATTGTTTGAACTTTGAAGTTTTCGTTGTAGCATTTTAAAAGTTTGAAATGTCTCTTCATATCAGGTCATCCGGTCGGACGGTCATCCGGACGGATGGCCGTCCGCTCGGAGGATGATCCGAGTGGGGACTGTGATACTTTGACATTTTGAAGTCGTTTAAGTGTCGAAGCCACAAGTCACTTGGTCGAATAGTCGTTCGATCGGATGGTGGTCCGATCGGAAGGCTATCCGACTGGGTAACCTGTTTCGTTTGAGAACTTGTTACAATTAGTTAAGTTGAAAGGTTTAACTGAGACAGTATGACAACGTATCAAACAACGGAAATCCTATCAAGTCTAACTCATCCGATCGGACGGGAATCACCCCGTTCGACCAGACTTAACTGTTCTTGACGGAGTTTCATGTTCAACCCGTGAATCGATCGTCTCTTTGTTAGAAATCCATTCTCAGTCCGGGTCCCCACTAGAGAATGAGTAGTGAACCCGAACGAGCCCAGATTCTAATGGTTTTGAGTGGAAAGTTAAGAATGTTTGAAGAAAAGTTTGAAATACTTGTTAAATGTTCAGATTTAGCTGGAAATGATGTAGAAACGTGTAGAAATCCATCAGATCCGAACCGTTCTTGATAAGATGAGGTCACACTTCAATGTTCATAAGAACTCCTATGATGACATCACCTTAGAACAGCCCAAATCCGAAGATTTCACGGTTAAAAGTTGTGATTTGTTGGTAAAGATGATGAAGAAGTGTATAAAGATCAAGGAAGTACAAGATTTGGGATGAAAATTTACAAGAATCTCGAGAAATCGAGAGAAAAGAGGCTGGGAGCGTGCTGGTCGGAGGGGAGCTGTCACATCAAGTGAACAGTTGATGTGACTGCTGAGTATTTATAGGGAAATGAGGAGAAAGGCGGTGTAGTGTTTGGGTCGGATGATCCTTCGATCGGATGGCCATCCGGTCGGACGTCCATCCGGTCGGATGGCCCTTCGATCGGAGGGCCTTTGCGAGTTGATTTTCGACTTTCGTTTCATGCGTTGAGCGTTGCATTGCGTTGCGTTGCGAATAAGTGATGCGATAGCATTACACATTAGTTACACAAATAACATAACCATTAACTAACATAAAAGTAAACCTTAGATTTCGAGTCCGCGATGAGATTGCGTTGTGATCGAGTTGCGATTGCGATTTCGAATAACATTCCACAATATATATATATATATATATATATATATAAAGCACACACAAGTTAGCACCTAATAGCAAACACACGTAAAACAATATTCATAACCTGTAATTCGAATTGCGATGCGATAGCGATGAGATAGCGTTTAGTAGATTAGCGTTTAGTTGCGTTTATCGCATTGTTACTTCACATATTAAATAAATCGCAAGCAAATAATGTCAAGTAAAGTTTCGATTATCGAGTCAAGAGTACAAGCAATAATTAAGTCAGAAATGACAGATATGATTAGCAATCTTTTCTATCTTTGACTTTGACTTTGACTTCAAAATTCGTGTAAGACCGTAATTCACGTTTGACCAAAAGTCGCAGCGGAAGTTCATGTCTAAAAATTTCTTTCCTTATAATACCTTGACTTATTTGAAATTTCATTCATCCATTTTTTACACTCTTTTACACACTTGCATCAATCGACTCATTTACTAAATACAAACATAACTTATGTCTGCTAAATTACATACACAAACGTCCCCGTACAATCTATCTTGCGACTCGGTCCTCGATCTCCATTCCTTGATGATCCTCTGTAACCCGATCAACCTGCGCTCACCACATACATTCATAACGTTAGTACACATTATAAGCATAAATAAGATTCCTCCTTACTGACTATTCATTTCATTATCTCGTTACATTCCAGCTTTCCATCTGATTATACATTCCGTGGTGAGACTTCCTCGTTGTACCTGCATTACACTTCATTCACAAGGCACGCTATTATTATCGTCAATACTCAATTTCATTGAATACATGCATATATACTTCCTTACATACTTATATATATGCATACGTTCACACATAACTACTTACATACATGCGTACCTACATACATACGTACGTGCCTACATACGTGCATACCTACATACATACATGGCTACATACATGCCTACATACATACTTATTACATGCCTTCACACAACCCTACATATGTGCATACATTCGTACATACTCACTTGGATATATATATATATATATATATATATATATATATATATATATATTCACATACTACCTACATACACACCTACGTACATACACACGTTCATATCTTCACGCATACCTACATACACATGAACATATATACAAACATACATCCCTACTTGCAACATTCCTAACTCATACATGCCTACTCCCATACATACCTTCATATAACCGCGTAAACTTGTTTACATACATATAAACATGTATACTTACCTTCACACATACCTACGCTCACTAAATCATAAATTAAGTTGGTCATACTTAGCTTACGAGTGATTAAAACGCATTTAAATGAGTTCCCAAGACAAAACGAGTCGAGAAAACAATTTTTCTTGAAACGTGCCCCCGTCGCGTAGCGCCACAGCCTGGGGCCTTCCCCGTCGCGCTACGCCACGTCCTGATTTGATCAGCAAGTTGCAGCTGGTTGCTGCAGATTCCCAACACGATCGGGTTTTACGGAAACGAGCATAACTCTTTCGTTTTTTATCCGTTTTCCACGATTCTGTTTCTACGCGTTCGTAATTTAACTCTCTATCACATGGAGTTAACATCCAACATCCGGATTTACAAAATTTTAGACTTTTAAGCATTCGACTCGTTCCCCTTTTTACAAGTTTTGACCCGTTGATGCATTTATCAACATAACTCGTTCGTTTGACCATAACTTCTTATGAACCTAATAATATCAACGACGTTTATCATAAAAACTAAATTCTCGGATGTCTTGCATCCTCTTAATCCATTTTCGCTCGAAAGCTTATTTTGACCCGTTAAAGGTATTTGCGCATTTTAAGGTCCTTAGCTTACGAAAATCATACTTCTCGCTTTCTTACTTTTTCAAAACATTCATTTAATCAAATAGCTTGTTTGTAATCAACTTTTAAGACCATTTGCCCGTTTTACCCATCAAGGGCGTTTTTGTCAACTTTGACCCATCCTTTACTACAAAAGACTTCATTGCATAATTAACCAATCATGCGACTTATCTACAATTGTAAATGCACATACCTGGCTCGGATCTAAGCTATGACCCGTTTTAATACTTCATCCGCTAAATTGCTAGATAATAGCAACGCAAATCCTTTTTCTATACATTCTGCAAATTCATAATACTTAACAAAGCAATTCATTAGTCGATAACGCCAAAGGGTGACATCTTCACCATTTGACCCGTTAAGTCTAAATGTCCATTTTATCCTTGTGGGATGTTAGTTATTCATTATCCCATCCATGTAACTTATTACTTCGTTAACTTGCAACCAAAATTACCATAATGCCCCTTTTACCCTTTTTAACCATCAACTTAGTTTCTTGACATAACCACATGTTCCGACACAAACCAAGACTTGTCGGAACATCATAATTCACATATTTACTTACCATGTTTGTGATCTAAACATTGAATAGATATTCAACAAAAGGGGTGTAAGTTTTACTTACCAAGCATCCGAACATGCTTCCTGTGCGCATTAGTCCCGTTTGACCCGCTTCTTTTCCAAGCTTCCATGTCGCTTATTAAGCATCAACTATCATATATCATTCTCAAGATAGTTAGCTTATTCATCATTCATCAATTCCTTTTTTATCACACGGATCTTATATTAAGTTTATCATTTAACCTTAAAACATGCTAATCCATCATTTCTTATCCAATTTCTTCAAACATACTTACACATATATGATTTTCAACATTATTAACATAAGCATATCATTACTTCTATCATATCATCAAAAACCCACTTCATAACTACTTTGTTAATCACTTACAAGTGATCTAATATTAAGTTCTTCATAATTTCATCATACTTTTGATGTGTGTACTATCTCCTAAGCATAGTGTACAACTAATTCATGCATATCCTTCTAATCTCATTCATAATTCAACAAATTCCTCCTTCTAATCAACATAAATCATTCATGCATAAACATTCAAACATATTATCATCATATTTCTTTCAATTCTTCTAACAAGAATCCATATTACTCACATAATACATCAACATTCCACAAGAATTAGACATGGATGATGATTCAAGTCATCATTCTCAACATAACTAATGGGTTTCACCCTTAAACATCAAATTAACCTAAATTATGCATAACCCATGTTCAATATGATGATTCTAACACACACCCATTCTCAATTTCATACAAATTCGCAATTTGCATCATAACCCACTTTGTGAAAGATCACCAATCTAACTTTTAAGACATACCTTACGATCCCCTTGTGAAGGTGATCATAAATCCGTGTTCGGTTATGAATTTGAGCTTTGTTTAGCCTTCCAATTTGAGGAAATAGATGAAAGTTAGGGTTCTTGGCTCCATGGGAGCCTCATGCTCTTTCTCGAACACACTATGTGTGTTTGTGTGTGTGTTTTGTTATTTAGTAACCCAACTTTCATCTTATTCCATTTAACCCCTCCATGTTTGCCACTA
>JARYGA010011269.1:30000-34760 GCA_030545235.1 Helianthus tuberosus | reverse complement strand
TGATCGGATTAACCAACCAAAATTAGCTTCAGTCATTATGTATTGAACATAAGCAAAAGCATCAGTAACGGTCGGACGATAGTAAAAGGTCATAGTAAATCCTGTAGCTACTTGTACTAAAAAACAAGTAAGCGTAGTTCCCCCTAGACAATAAAATATGTTTACATGAGGAGGAACATATTTACTAGTTATATCATCCGCAATCGCCTGAATCTCGAGACGCTCTTCAAACCAATCATATACTTTATTGAGATAGGTGTGATCCCCCCCTCCAAGAACTGTATATGAGACTTTCATCTCGTACAGCTCAAGAAAAAACATCCAAATACTGGTTGGAACGGATATTTAATAGAAAGTTTGAAACTTCTTACTTTCCAATTCAATCTGTTATGAAGATACGAATAAAAAAATCCGAAAGTTATTCTTTGTGGCGATAATACCAAAATATCAAGTTGGCTCAGTCATCTTTATCTTGATCCTTACGGGCCTCTTGAATTCTCTCTTCCCTATAGTCTTTCTTTTTCTTTTATTTGTTTTTGTCTATAATGTTTATTATATTTGTGTAACACCCCAAAACCTGAATGTCTATATTTGTCGTATGTTCCTATATGACTTAGTATGAAATAACTAACTAGGCTATTTAACCTAGTTAAGTGTGTGGTTAAAAGTCTTAAATGACTAAAGTAGTACAATTTATGTTAAGTGACAAACATGAGGGGCCAAATAGAACAAGATGAAAGTTAAGTTACTAAATAACAAAACTCTCACACACAAACACACACATCGTGTGTTCGAGAATGAGCAGGAAGCTCCCATGGAGCCAAGAACCCTAACTTCATCCTTTTCATCAAATTGAAAGGCAAAATGAAGCTTAAATTCATATCCGAGCATAGATTAATGATCACCTTCACAAGGGGATCGCTAGGTATGTCTTAAAAGTTAGTTTGGTGATTATGCATGAAGCGGGTTATATTGTAAATCACGAATTTGTATGAAATTGAGTATGAGTATGTATTAGAATCATCATTTGGAACATGGATTATGCATAGATTAGGTTAATTTGATGTTTAAGGGTGAAACCCATTAGTTATGGTGAGAATGATGATTTGAATCATCATCCATGTCTAATTCTTGTTGAATGTTGATGTATTTTGATTTGTATAATGGATTCTTTTTAGAGGAATTGATACTAATATGTTTGATGTTTATGCATGTATGATTCATGTTGATTAGAAGGAAGAAATTGATGAATTATGTATGAGATTTGAAGGATATGCATGAACTAGTTGTACACTATGCTTAGAAGGTAGTACACATATCAAAAGTATGATGAAATTATGAAGAACTTAAGATTAGATCACTTGTAAGTGATTAACAAGTAGTTATGAAGTGGGTTTTAGATGATGTAATGTAAATTGATGATTTACTTATGTTAATAATGTTTGGAATCATACATGTGTGTGAATGTTTAAAGAAATCGGGTAAGAAATGATGGATTAGCATGTTATAAGGTTGAAAGATAAATTCCATATAAGATCCGTGTAATGAAAAAGCTGTGATGAATGATGAATAAGCTAACTATCTTGAGAATGATATATGATAGTTGATGCTTGATAAGCGACATGGAAGCTTGGGAAAGAAGCGGGTCAAATGGAACTTATGTGCACGGGAAGCGTACTCGGATGCAAAGTAAGTTAAGCTTACACCCTCCTTGTAGAATACCTATTCATTTTATAGATTATGAATATGATAAGTTTATAAATGAGGTATGAAGTTCCGACAAGTTTTGATACGGGTCGAAACATGTGTTCATGACAAGAAACTAAGTTGATGGTTAAAAAGGGATAAAAGGGTATTATGGTAATTTTGGTCGCAAGTTAACAAAGTAATAAGTTACATGGATGGGATGACGAATAACTAACATCCCACAAGGATAAAATGGACATTTAGACTTAACGAGTCAAACGGTGAAGATGTCACCCTTTGGCGTTATCGACTAATGAATTTCTTTGTTAAGTATTATGAATTTGTAGGATGTATAGAAGAAGGATTTGTGTTGCTATTATCTAGCAATTCAGCGGATGAAGTATTAGAACGGGTCATAGCTTTGATCCGAGCCAGGTATGTGCATTTACCATTGTAGATAAGTCGCATGATCGGTAAATTATGAAATGAAGTCTTTAGTAGTAAAGGATGGGTCAAAGTTGACAAAAACGCCCTTGATGGGTAAAACGAGCAAATGGCCCTAAAATTTGATTACAAACAAGCTATTTGATTAAATGAATGTTTTGAAAAAGTAAGAAAGCGAGAAGTATGATTTTCGTAAGCTAAGGACCTTAAAATGTGCAAATACCCTTAACGGGTCAAAATAAGCTCTTGAGCGAAAATGGGTCAAGAGGATGTAAAACATCCGAGAACTTAATCTTTTATGATAGACAATGTTGAAACTATAGGGTTCATGAGGAATTTAGGTCAAACAATCAAGTTATGTTGATGAATGCATGAACGGGTCGAATAAGTGAAAGCGAGTATATAAATCCGAGAGCTTTAAGTCAATAATTTCCTTAAACCGGATGTTGGATTTCAAGTTTATATGATAGAATGTGAATTTACAAGCATGTAGGAAGAAACGGGAGGTTAAACGGGTAAACGGTTCAAAAGTTATGTGCGTTTTAGTGCGTACGGACGACGAAACGAAACTGCAGAAAAATGCAATTTCTAGAGGGGGTCGCCGACGGGTATGGGGGCGTCGCCGACGGGCACGGGAAAGTCAGTTTTTTTGCTGACGGGTTATTTGCCTGTCTACGGGATTTTTGGGCTACGGGCATTTGCAAGGGCCGTCGCCGACGGCCTCCCCATGTTCAAAAACCTGAAAAATGTTTTCTAAGTTGATTTGGGTATAGTAGGCTTCGGTTTATCATTCGTGGACCACGACGGGCCTCCCAAACATGATTTTGATCATTCCTTTGACGTTTATGGGCTATAAATCTAAGTCTAAGTACCATGTAATTAATGTATGGATATATAAGAGGTATGTAAGATCTTGATATGTACGTATGTAGAGACGTAGTAATGTATGTGCGTATGTAGATGTATGTTTGGTATATGTGAAGGTACGTATGAGTGTATGCTCGTTTGTAGAGTTCTAGGAAGGCGTGTACGTAGGTAGATATGCATTCATGTATATGTGAAGATACGTATGTGTATATGTATGTATGTAGAGACGTAGTAATGTATGTGCGTATGTAGATGTATGTTTGGTATATGTGAAGGTACGTATGAGTGTATGCTCGTTTGTAGAGTTCTAGGAAGGCGTGTACGTATGTAGATATGCATTCATGTATATGTGAAGATACGTATGTGTATATGTACGTATGTTGAGACGTAGTAATGTATGTGCATATGTAGATGTATGTTTGGTATATGTGAAGGTACGTATGAGTGTATGCTCGTTTGTAGAGTTCTAGGAAGGCGTGTACGTATGTAGATATGCATTCATGTATATGTGAAGATACGTATGTGTATATGTACGTATGTAGAGACGTAGTAATGTATGTGCGTATGTAGATGTATGTTTGGTATATATGAAGGTACGTATGAGTGTATGCTCGTTTGTAGAGTTATAGGAAGGCATGTACGTATGTAGATGTGTATGTATGCACGTAAGAATGTATGTATGCATGATTTAGATGCGTCGAGTAATACGTTATTAATAGTGTGCCTTGAGAATGAAAAGTAATGCAGGTACATTATTGAAGCCTCACCAGGATATGGATACGCAGATGAAATGCTTAAAGTTAGAAAGATAACGAAATGGGAAGTGTACGAGATTGAATCTTGTTTATGTATTATGTACTAATGTTATGAATGTATGTGGTGAGTGCAGGTTGTACGAATCACGGGCGGTTAACACGAGGAATAGAGATCAAAGATCGAGTCACAAGATAGATTGTACGAGAATAATTGAGGATGTACTTTAGTAAACAGGACTTATACTTTATTTTTGTAAAAGCTACATATTAAAACGAACTTTCAAGTAAGTCAAGACGTTTGTAATGAAAGAAATTTTATGGCGTGAATTTCCGCTGCGACTTTTTGTCAAATACATATTAGGGCCTTACAATTTGGTTTATTTATTATTGATAGGAATTCTCTTGTTAAGACCCTATGAATTGATTCAAACCCCAGATTCATACTAGAACCACGATGATTCAATAAAAATACTAAGTTAAGCCCAAAGATTCCCTGAGTAAGAACCATCGGATCATCACTTATTCCACGAATAGATAATCACCAAAAATCTGAAGAAAGATTTGTATTTGAGTCAAAATAAGCATAAACAGGCATTTGAAAGAAGAAACAATTTCAAATTCTATTTCTAAATTCTAATTCTTGGAAATTTTTTTAAAGTCTGGTCGCGAGGTTTGAATATTAAGTATGAATCATAGTTCAAATATTTCTTAATCTATTTCATATATTCCGTGTTCCAGATACTAGAAAAAATATCCGACGAAGGAGAACCATCTCTATCAAGATGACAGACCCATTCTCTGTACTATTAATAGGATTAATTATAACAAGTCACACACTCATATTCCAGAAATACAGAAACAAAGAAATTCCACGGTCGAACTACCAAAATAGAATGAGCTAGAAATCCGAGCTCTAAAGGATTCATTTTTTATTGAAAAGCTAGGACTTGGGGGTTCTTATAGATCTAATTCATTGAAATTCCATCCAATAAAACAGAAGAATTATAA
>JARYGA010011269.1:0-27500 GCA_030545235.1 Helianthus tuberosus | reverse complement strand
TTTATTCTATACTCGATAAGTACCAATACGCAATGGGGAAGTTAATGCGATTTTCTATGAGCGAATGTGCCCATACTTGTTCATCATTAGAGGACACTAGTCGTAATCATTTTCCCTTATTTTTTCTTATTTTCTTTATAAATTTTTCAGAATTTATGAATAAAATCTGATTAGGATAAAGTACAATATTATAAAGATAAAGTACAATATTATAAATAAAAATAAAGGCTTTGTTACGTTTTCACATCAAAGTAAAATATAGTACTTAGTTCTTTTTTTATTTCATTTAATGCCTATTGGTGTTCCAAAAGTACCTTTTCAAAGTCCTTGAGAGGAAGATGCATCTTGGGTTGACATATAGTGCGACTTGTCAGATATATTGGGTCATATGGGATTTCCCCGTTTTCTCCCCAATTGAGATATCCTCTGTTTCGCCCACGAAAGATTAATTGAATCACAAAAAATTTGGAGCGTGAAGTGCAATCAGATCCATTTTGGGGCGGGGGGGATTCGAATTACTATTATCAATTAGAAGAATTTATGGTTGGCTTAGTTGGACTGCTACATTGAAGTATCCAGACTCCGTTAAAAAAAACCAAGTGGTAATATATCTATTTTATATCATAAAGGATTCCTATTTTTAAAGAAATCTTTTTTGTAAGTAGAAGTTTTTTCAAACTCTGAAGGGATAACAAAAAGAAGTGGTAATGGGAGCATTTGTACTATATGTGCAAATCAAAATCAGTATACAAAACCCCACATACCGGCTGTAATTGAAGATTACAAAGACTTAATCCCTGTAATTATAACCTTGAAAATAAATAGGGTTTTTGGAAACAATTTGGTAAAAAGAGAATGACTCACATTGCAAGTTTAACTGGACAGATTTTGCCTACTGATTAAGCCTGGTAACCTAGTTAAATAATGCAAACGAAACTAGGTTAGTAACTTAATACAAAATTTACGATAAATTCACGAAATCAAAACCCTCACGACGAATGATAAAGTATAGCTCGAATTCAGGCATCACTTAAACATCCATCGGATCGGTTTCAATCGATCGGACATTGTATCGTAGCAGTGATCGACCCTTAAACACACGTTTTAAGCAGAATTTAGACGTTTTTTGAATTGAAATTTCGAACACAGAAGAAAGGCCATGCAACGTCCAATTTATAGCTGATTTTTGAGTCTGTCGCGGCCCGCGTAAACTGGAAGGGCATCCTGCGCGACCCGCGAGGGCCACCCTTGTAACACCCCGTGTTTTCGTAAGTGAAAGTCAAAGTCAAGGTCAAAGTCAACGACCGATTTCGCGCGACTTGACGGGTAGAATTATCTTTATTTTATTTATATTATGTGGAGTAAGTGTTGTTAATAACAATAATCGAATCGTGTTAATCGTTAATCAATCGACTCGCGACTGCGAATCGTAGGAAGTAACAATGCGATAAAGTTAACCGACTAATAATCAAGCTATACTAATCAAATCGACATCAAATCGTAACTCAAGCTATGTATTTTACTTGTCATTTATACGTGTGTGTGTGCCTTACGTGTTACCTGTGCATGTTTATTTATGTGATAATCAAGCGAACTTAACCGAACTCGAAGTCTAACTCGAATGTAATCGAACCCGAATCCGAATTCCGAATCGAACCATGATATATACGAAGTAGTGGGACTGAAAGTAATTTGACTAGGAAACCCTATTGAATCGCTCGCAATCGAAACCGAAGCGTCATCGCACCAGAACGCACCATTCAGTCGACATCCGGACGGATGGTCCATCCGCACGGAATACTAATCCGTACGGATTGCCAATCCGCACGGATGACCAGTCCGCACGGATGACCAGTCCGCACGGATGACCAGTCCGCACGGATAACCAATCCGGGTGACCTGCAATCCGCACGGATCACCCTTTCCCCTTTTAGCATCTTATAAATACCCAGGTCACTCTCCCAACTTTCCACTTTTGGCAAGTGACGTCCGACCAGCACGCATTCTTCACCTTTTCTCCGATTTCTCTCAATCCAGGTAAGATCTTGCTCTAAATCTTGTACATTCTTGATCTATACACACATCTACACCTTTCTATCTTTCAAATCTCAACTTTTAACCATGAAATCATCAAGATTTGAGGTATTCTAGGGTGACGTCATCATGAAGTTTTCATGAACTTCAAGTGTGACCTCATTCCACCATGAATAACTCAGATCTGAACGATTTCCACAAGATTTCACAACAACTTCACCTAAATCTAAACTTTTCTAAAGGATAAAAGAGTTGAGAGGAATAAACAAGTTTTCTCCTTCTTTTACCCTCAAAAAGCGGTAGGAATCGGATCCGTTCTAGTCTCCTACTTATTGATAGTGATGCACCAGTCCTAGATCTGGATTCTACCCGCAAGACACCGGATTTCGAGTTAGACCGGGATGACCGTTCTAAACCGCCGCCAGGCCGAGTTAGGGTGATTCCTTGCCGGCTTGGTCATGCGGGAAAGGATGCGATTCCAAATAGTTGACACGTAATCAGAAAGTCTCGATAGACGACAAAGGCGACCAAGGGTAGCCGGACGGAACAACCAGGACGAGGAAGTTGTCCGCACGAACAAGCTGCCCGCACGGACAGAAGATCCGGACGGGTTGTCACCCGGACGAGCTACACTTGGGACCCACATTCAAAACAAGGTTTGAGTATCGACGAATGAACAATCCGGACGGATGACCTCTGAATGGATTACTCTTCGGATCATGAGATACTAAGACCTTAAATAATTTCAAACAATGTTCATCAGCACGGACAAGTTGTCCGCACGGACAGACTATCCGGACGGATTGTCTTTGTCCACACGAACACACTATCCGGATGGATTACCACTGTCCGCACGGATCACCATCCGGACGGATTCCACCAATTACATCAAGTGACTCAGCCTCAGAGACGTGTCTGCACGGATTACCACCCGGACGGATTGTGGTCCGCACGACCGGCTTGAAGGGTAGAGATACTTAAATGTTTTCTAAATGCTACAACGAAAACTTCAAAGGACAAGCCATCATACACAAACACATTCTTGGGAAGGAACAATCCACTCGAATAGTAATCCACACGAATAACTTGTCTGCACGGATAACAATCCGCACGAGTGACTATTCCGGAAGGATTACCACTCGCACGGATTACTAATCTGCACGGATTGCCAGTCCGCACGGATAGTTACTCGCATGGATAGTTTACTCGCATGGATAGTTTACCCGCACGGATTACCATCTGCACGGATTCCCATCCGCACGGATTACCATCCGCACGGATAACTTACTCGCACGGATAGTTAATCCACACGATCAGCTATCCTACCCGCTCTCACTTTGTACTGTTTTACACGCCACTTATCGTTACGTTATCGAATCTATTCAGGCTAACCGTACTCACTGAAAAGCGCTCCCTTCAATCCATAATCGCTGTGAGTATACTCGAACCCTTTTTGCTTTTAGCACTTTTGGGTGTTACATACGTTACGAATATTCAAACTACAACTATCACACCACTCAAGCTATTTTAACGCTAAACCATTAATGCATGTTATACGTGGCTTATGAATGCTTGTTTGTTATGTTTACACATGGAATGTTGTCTACGTGCCTTAGCAACGATAGTACTATAGTTTGGACACAGCACCCGTTCACACGGGGGTTGTTAAGGATCTTTTACTTGCATGGATTACGGTGGTAGTCATGTATTGCGAACTGCCTCGGGCAGTCAATCCGCAGTCATTGGTATCGATGGATCTATGTCGATAACTAACGTGCTTCATTTCACTATGTGTACGTGCTGGTTATGCGTAAACGAATTCGAACTCTATATGTTATTATCAAACTTGTATGCTCACCTTTACATTATATGTATTGACTTTATTTTAACGTATGTGACAGGTGCTTAGGTTGTTTCTGTGCTTAACTTTCTGGTGAAGAAATTGAGGCTAGGGAAGGAGTCCTAGAAACCAACAAATAAATTAGCTATGTTTAAATCTGAGCTGTCGGAACAGAATACTTATCTTGATGCTTGTCTGTAATAATTATTTAACTATTTGAGATACGGTATGGGATGTATTGCTTTAATTGAATGGTAATGATAGTTGTTATGGAAACTTCTGGACAATCTGTTTCGCTCAGTGCCACGTCCCGATGATTCCACCATCGGTTGGGGTGTGACAGATTGGTATCAGAGCCATAACTATAGGGAATTAGGCAAGACTTGACCTAGTCCGGGTCTAAGTCTTAGAAACCTAGACTATAGTAAAGAACCACCAGACCAACTCGCGCGTATGCATAAACTCGCCATTATCACTCGCTCTTTTCTATCATTGCACTCGATATTTTAATGATGAGCAAGCACGGAGGCCGAGAATAGGTGTTAAAACCGCAAACTCTCGGCTAAAGTCGCTTAATCAACTTGTAATTTTAGCTACAAACGAGGAGAATCATACCAAATTAGGAGTGAAATCCATATTTTGATGAATAATCTCCTTAGCTTTATTAAGAACAAGGACGAAGTTGTAAGATAGGGGTGTAACTCTAACCTTGACAACTTGTCCTGCTTTTATACAAAACTCCTACCAAGGTTTCGATGGACTCCAACGATCTGAAGACACAATATAACCAACGGGAATTGCGCCAACGCCCAAGAATCGAGGCAAAGGCATAGTCCTGAAGGTAATTGTGCACAGGATCCTCATGAATAGTCTAACCACCTTGGTTAGTCAAAGTCTAATAGCCGCAGACACTCTTACGCTTGATTTTAAGTGTTTTAACCGTGATGATTCGTCAATTTTATGAAGTTTATGTGTTTTACTGGTTTCGACCTAATGCCTTTTGCTTTCACACAACACACAACACATCATTAACAAATCGCTCGCACCATACTATATTCGAGCCCTCGCCGACTTTGAACGATAGGTTTCTGTTTTCTGAATGCCTCTAGTGACTAACGTATGTGTGTTCTTGCTATTGTTCGTTACATGTTCAGAAATTTGTGACTATGTGATTATGTGCTCTACATGCCTATGTGACTATGCACTGTGTGTTACGCTGCTACGTGAATGTACGTGTTACTGAGCTTTAGTAAGTAGTAGACGTGTGAGGTGAGATTCGAATACAATGTGTTGAGTTCCATGGCGATGTCTATTGCAGACAATGTCGTCTGGATCCCGTCATGCACTCTCTCATCAGGAAAAGAGGGACAAATGCCTTGCTTCCATCATCGCGAAAAGTGTAGCTAAGGCCGTGAGTGATGTCTACGAGAACGCCAGCAAATCATCCGAGGAATCGAGGACTGAAGGTCCTAAAGCTGTCACGAGACCTTTCAGTTTCAAACAATTCAAGTCGTGTGGGCCAAAGGAATTCACAGGCGAAGGAGGTCCTACTGCACTATTCCACTGGTTTGACTCTATCAAGGTTACTCTGCGACAAAGTGGTTGCCCTGATGACCTTCGAACTCTGAACGCTACCGGTGTCTTCCAGTGCCGTGCTCTAGACTGCTGGACGGCCGAGAGGAACAAGCGAGGGAATGATGCAGCCTACGGTCTGTCATGGGATGAGCTCAAGGAAGTCATGCTAGAGGAATTCTGCCCTCCTCACGAACGTCAAAAGCTTGAAGATGAATTTTGGCATATACATCAGAAGGATGGAGACAATGCTGGTCTTACTGCTCGCTTCAAACAGCTCAGTATTATCTGTCCCGACCAGGTCAAGACTCCCGATATGGCCATCAAGAAGTACATCCGAGCCTTGCCCGACTGCGTTGCTGATTTCGTGCAAGCGGCTAAGACTACCACGATCGAGGAAACCTATCTGCTAGCCGCTGAAATCAACGACAAAAGGGTTAAGGCTGGGGTATGGGATAAGACCTCCAAGCATCTACATCAAGCTACCGCTACTGCACCAACTGTTGAACCCACCTCGTCAAGCAACAAGAGAAAGAACAAGAGAAAGAACAGCTCCACCAACAAGAACTGTGCGATTACTGCTGCACCGATTCAAGCTGTACCTGCCCAACAGCGTCAAGTAGCGGCGCCTGTGGCCAATGCACCGCCTGGGAAGCGTGCATATACTGGGCCACACCCGCTCTGCCCTACTTGCACCTATCATCACCCGACAGCTATTCAATGCCGCTTTTGTGCTCACTGCAACGTGTACGGCCACTTTACTGCCAACTGCCGTATTCGCCAAGCTCCTGCCAATCAAGCTCTACTCGCCGCCCCACAGGGTCAACAAGCTCCTCCGGCACCCGCAGTCAAAGCCAGAGCCTGTTTCTCATGTGGCGACCCGAACCATTTCGCCAACGTGTGCCCAAACAGGGTTGTGAAACAAGAGCCTCAGCAGCAACAGCCACAGTAGCAACAACAACAGCAACAACAACAGCAGCAACAACAACAACAGGCCGCACGTGCCAGAACTTTCAATCTCAACGTGCGTCAAGCCCAGGCCGACAACAACGTGGTCAATGGTACGTTCCTTGTGAATGGTATTTATGCTTCATGTTTGTTTGATACTGGCACCGATAATTGCTTTGTGTCGCTCGAATTTGAGAAACTCCTTAGTCGTAAACGTTCCCAACTCTCCTCTGCATTTGATGTTGAAGTCGCTACCGGAAGAACCGTCGCTATCAATTCTGTTATCCGCGATTGTACTCTTGAGCTCAACAATCACATCTTCCCAATTGATCTCATTCCGATGCAACTCGGAAGCTTCGACGTCATAGGAGGCATGGACTTTCTTCGAGAAAACCATGTCGAAGTTGTGTGCTTCGATAAGATGATTCGTTTTTCGCTCGCAAACGGTGATTTATTGCGCATTTATGGTGATACTACTTCGAAGGGTCTCAAACTTATGTCATGCCTCCAAGCTAGCAAGTATCTCTGCAAGGAATACAGGGCTTTCTTGGTTAACGTTGTAGCAGCGGAGAAGGAAAATAAAGAGAAGAAGGAAGTAAAAGACGTACCTGTGGTTCGAGAATTTCCTAATGTTTTTCCAGAGGATCTTCCCGGACTACCGCCAAGTCGTGATATCGACTTTCGTATTGACCTCATTCCAGGAGCAAATCCTATTGCCAAAGCTCCTTATCGATTCGCTCCGTCCGAAATGCGCGAACTCTCAACCCAACTTCAGGAATTGCTTGAAAAAGGCTTCATTCGCCCGAGCACCTCTCCCTGGGGTGCGCCGGTCCTCTTCGTCAAAAAGAAGGATGGGTCATTCCAGATGTGCATTGACTACCGGGAATTGAATAAGTTGACTATCAAGAACCGCTATCCTCTGCCTCGAATCGACGATTTGTTTGATCAGCTACAAGGCGCTACGTGTTTTTCGAAGATCGATCTACGTTCCGGATATCATCAGCTGCGTATACAAGAGGATGATATACCCAAAACCGCGTTTCGCACTCGTTATGGCCATTACGAATTCGTTGTCATGCCTTTTGGCCTAACCAACGCACCAGCAGTTTTCATGGATCTGATGAATCACGTGTGTAAACCATATCTCGACCGTTTCGTCATCGTGTTCATCGACGATGTCTTGATCTATTCCAAGTCGAGAGCTGAACACGCGCAACATCTACGTTTGGTTCTCGAGTTACTCCAGGGGAACCAACTCTACGCCAAATTCTCCAAGTGCGAATTTTGGTTGGGGGAGGTTCAGTTTCTGGGTCACATTGTAAATAGTCAGGGTATTCACGTCGATCCTGCGAAGATTGAAGCTGTTAAGAGCTGGGTTACACCTAAGAACCCGTCTGAAGTCCGCTCCTTTCTCGGGCTAGCGGGCTATTATCGATGATTTATCGAAGGATTCTCGAAGATTGCTGTACCACTTACCTCTCTTACGCATAAGGACCAGCCTTTTGTCTGGGGAACCAAACAAGAGTCTGCCTTTCGAACCCTTAAACACATGCTTTGCAATGCTCCTGTTCTCACATTGCCCGACGGAAACAATGATTTCATTGTCTACTGTGATGCTTCCAACCTTGGTCTCGGTTGTGTCCTTATGCAACGGTACAAGGTCATAGCTTACGCATCTCGTCAGCTCAAAATCCACGAGAAGAACTATACAACCCACGATCTCGAGCTAGGCGCGGTTGTTTTTGCATTAAAGATTTGGCGACACTACCTGTATGGTACAAAGTGTACGATCTTCACCGATCATAGGGGCCTCCAACACATCTCTAATCAGAGGGAACTAAACATGCGTCAACGCCGATGGGTAGAACTTCTCAACGATTACGACTGTGAGATTCGTTATCACCCAGGCAAAGCAAATGTTGTAGCCGACGCACTTAGCAGACGGAGCTATCTTCTTAGCACTCGTAATGTTCAAGCCCAGCACAACCTCGAAACTCTCATCCGCGACGCCCAGCATGCGTGTTTCAACGAACGCACATTGAAGAAAGAACGAATCTACCACGATGGAGCCCAGCTTGTGAGCAAATCAAACGGGATATTCCACTTTTTAGACCGAATTTGGATTCCCAATCGAACCAATTTGCGACAGATTATCATGGACGAAGCCCACAAATCTCGGTACTCTATTCATCCCGGTGCCGAAAAAATGTACTAGGATCTTCGCTATAGGTACTGGAGGCCGGGTATGAGACGGGATATCGCTCTCTACGTCGAAAAATGCCTAACCTGTGCTAGAATCAAGGCTGAACATCAAAGACCCTCTGGCTTGCTCGAACAACCACCAATTCCTATGTGGAAGTGGGAGAGTATAGCTATGGATTTCGTAACCAAGCTTCCAACCACGTCATCAGGTCACGACAGCATTTGGGTTGTTGTTGACCGATTGACTAAATCAGCTCACTTTTTGCCAATACGAGAAAACTACAAGGTGGAACGATTAGCCCGAATCTACACCGACGAGATCATTTGTAGACATGGGACGCCTCGTGACATAATCTCTGATCGTGATGCTCGGTTTACTTCACGCTTGTGGGAAACGTTTCAAACGGCACTCGGTACAACGCTAAATCTAAGTACCGCTTTCCACCCACAAACCGACGGTCAGACTGAAAGAACGATTCGTACTCTTGAAGACATGCTCCGTTCGTGTGTTCTAGACTTCGGTGGTAATTGGGATAAACACCTGCCGTTAGTCGAATTCTCGTATAACAACAGCTACCAGGCTAGCATCCAGATGGCACCTTTCGAGGCCTTATACGGAAGAAGATGTCGATCGCCTATTGTATGGCACGAGATCGGTCACTCGCAACTAACCGGTCCGGAGCTGCTACAAGAAACGACAGACAAAATTTTCCAAATTCAAGACAACCTAGCGAAAGCTCGGGATCGACAGAAAGTTTACGCCGATAAAAAGCGCAAGCCCCGTGAATTTGGCGTTGGTGACTACGTACTCCTAAAGGTATCGCCTTGGAAGGGTGTAGTCCGATTCGGCAAGAAAGGGAAACTCGCGCCTCGATACGTTGGACCTTTTAAGATTCTGGAAAGAATCGGAAGAGTCACCTACAGACTCGAATTACCGGAAGAACTTAGCAATGTCCACCCGACTTTTCACGTGTCAAACCTCCGAAAGTGCATCGCTGACCACGACCTACATGTCTCTCTAGACGATCTACAAGTGAACGAAACATTACACTTCGTGGAAAAACCTGTCAAAATCATGGATCGCCAAACCAAGCAGCTCAGGCGCTCGCGCATTCCTATTGTGAAGGTCCGGTGGGAAGGCAAACGCGGCGCGGAGTTCACTTGGGAACTCGAAAGCGACATGAAGATAAAGTATCCACAGTTGTTTAAAGAGTGAAACTAGAGAGAGAAGTTCTAGAGAGACAATGTGCTCCACGTGATTCAAGTTCTTGTACGATTTCAGATCTGATTAATAGAATCGCGATTATATTACATTCTAGTGCGTTTGATCTGTGCAATCGAGAACCTGCTTAGATACCACTTGTAGGTCCCGGTTTCGACTCCGTTGCGATTGTGTTTGGTCACGATCGTGCACGGGTTCCGCACGTTCCAAACGAAAAGGCTCTCACACGTGATTCACGGATTGGTTACGGCTTTCAGCTTAATTTCGGGACGAAATTCCCTGAACAATGGGAGGCTGTAACACCCCGTGTTTTCGTAAGTGAAAGTGAAAGTCAAGGTCAAAGTCAACGACCGATTTCGCGCGACTTGACGGGTAGAATTATCTTTATTTTATTTATATTATGTGGAGTAAGTGTTGTTAATAACAATAATCGAATCGTGTTAATCGTTAATCAATCGACTCGCGACTGCGAATCGTAGGAAGTAACAATGCGATAAAGTTAACCGACTAATAATCAAGCTATACTAATCAAATCGACATCAAATCGTAACTCAAGCTATGTATTTTACTTGTCATTTATACGTGTGTGTGTGCCTTACGTGTTACCTGTGCATGTTTATTTATGTGATAATCAAGCGAACTCAACCGAACTCGAAGTCTAACTCGAATGTAATCGAACCCGAATCCGAATTCCGAATCGAACCATGATATATACGAAGTAGTGGGACTGAAAGTAATTTGACTAGGAAACCCTATTGAATCGCTCGCAATCGAAACCGAAGCGTCATCGCACCAGAACGCACCATTCAGTCGACATCCGGACAGATGGTCCATCCGCACGGATTACTAATCCGTACGGATTGCCAGTCCGCACGGATGACCAGTCCGCACGGATGACTTGTCCGCACGGATAACCAATCCGGGTGACCTGCAATCCGCACGGATCACCCTTTCCCCTTTTAGCATCCTATAAATACCCAGGTCACTCTCCCATTTAGTGGATTATTTCAACGTAAGGGTTCAAATTGCAAGTTTAACTGGACAGATTTTGCCTACTGATTAAGCCTGGTAACCTAGTTAAATAATGCAAACGAAACTAGGTTAGTAACTTAATACAAAATTTACGATAAATTCACGAAATCAAAACCCTCACGATGAATGACAAAGTATAGCTCGAATTCAGGCATCACTTAAACATCCATCAGATCGGTTTCAATCGATCGGACATTGTATCGTAGAAGTGATCGACCCTTAAACACACGTTTTAAGCAGAATTTAGACGTTTTTTGAATTGAAATTTCGAACACAGAAGAAAGGCCATGCAACGTCCAATTTATAGCTGATTTTTGAGTCTGTCGCGGCCCGCGTAAACTGGAAGGGCATCCTGCGCGACCCGCGAGGGCCACCCTTGTAACACCCCGTGTTTTCGTAAGTGAAAGTCAAAGTCAAGGTCAAAGTCAACGACCGATTTCGCGCGACTTGACGGGTAGAATTATCTTTATTTTATTTATATTATGTGGAGTAAGTGTTGTTAATAACAATAATCGAATCGTGTTAATCGTTAATCAATCGACTCGCGACTGCGAATCGTAGGAAGTAACAATGCGATAAAGTTAACCGACTAATAATCAAGCTATACTAATCAAATTGACATCAAATCGTAACTCAAGCTATGTATTTTACTTGTCATTTATACGTGTGTGTGTGCCTTACGTGTTACCTGTGCATGTTTATTTATGTGATAATCAAGCGAACTCAACCGAACTCGAAGTCTAACTCGAATGTAATCGAACCCGAATCCGAATTCCGAATTGAACCAGGATAAAAGAGTTAAAAGGAATAAACAAGTTTTCTCCTTCTTTTACCCTCAAAAAGCGGTAGGAATCGGATCCGTTCTAGTCTCCTACTTATTGATAGTGATGCACTAGTCCTAGATCTGGATTCTACCCGCAAGACACCTGATTTCGAGTTAGACCGGGATGACCGTTCTAAACCGCCGCCAGGCCGAGTTAGGGTGATTCCTGGCCGGCTTGGTCATGCGGGAAAGGATGCGATTCCAAATAGTTGACACGTAATCAGAAAGTCTCGATAGACGACAAAGGCGACCAAGGGTAGCCGGACGGAACAACCAGGACGAGGAAGTTGTCCGCACGAGTAAGTTGTCCGCACGGACAAGCTGTCCGCACGAACAAGCTGCCCGCACGGACAGAAGATCCGGACGGGTTGTCACCCGGACGAGCTACACTTGGGACCCACATTCAAAACAAGGTTTGAGTATCGACGAATGAACAATCCGGACGGACGACCTCTGAATGGATTACTCTTCGGATCATGAGATACTAAGACCTTAAACAATTTCAAACAATGTTCATCCGCACGGACAAGTTGTCCGCACGGACAGACTATCCGGACGGATTGTCTTTGTCCGCACGAACACACTATCCGGACTGATTACCACTGTCAGCACGGATCACCATCCGGACGGATTCCACCAATTACATCAAGTGACTCAGCCTCAGAGACGTGTCCGCACGGATTACCACCCGGCTTGAAGGGTAGAGATACTTAAATGTTTTCTAAATGCTACAACGAAAACTTCAAAGGACAAGCCATCATACACAAATACATTCTTGGGAAGGAACAATCCACTCGAATAGTAATCCACACGAATAACTTGTCCGCACGGATAACAATCCGCACGAGTGACTAATCCGGACGGATTACCACTCGCAAGGATTACTAATCCGCACGGATTGCCAGTCCGCACGGATAGTTACTTGCACGGATAGTTTACCCGCACGGATTACCATCCGCACGGATAACTTACTCGCGCGGATAGTTAATCCGCACGATCAGCTATCCTACCCGCTCTCACTTTGTACTGTTTTACACGCCACTTATCGTTACATTATCGAATCTATTCAGGCTAACCGTACTCGCTGAAAAGCGCTCCCTTCAATCCATAATCGCTGTGAGTATACTCGAACCATTTTTGCTTTTAGCACTTTTGGGTGTTACATACGTTACGAATATTCAAACTACAACTATCACACCACTCAAGCTATTTTAACGCTAAACCATTAATGCATGTTATACGTGGCTTATGAATGCTTGTTTGTTATGTTTACACATGGAATGCTGTCTACCTGCCTTAGCAACGATAGTACTATAGTTTGGACTCAGCACCCGTTCACACGGGGGTTGTTAAGGATCTTTTACTTGCATGGATTACGGTGGTAGTCATGTATTGCGAACTGCCTCGGGCAGTCAATCCGCAGTCATTGGTATCGATGGATCTATGTCGATAACTAACGTGCTTCATTTAACTATGTGTACGTGCTGGTTATGCGTAAACGAATTCGAACACTATATGTTATTATCAAACTTGTATGCTCACCTTTACATTATATGTATTGACTTTATTTTAACGTATGTGACAGGTGCTTAGGTTGTTTCTGTGCTTAACTTGCTGGTGATGAAATTGAGGCTAGGGAAGGAGTCCTAGAAACCAACAAATAAATTAGCTATGTTTAAATCTGAGTTGTCGGAACAGAATACTTGTCTTGATGCTTGTCTGTAATAATTATTTAACTATTTGAGATACGGTATGGGACGTATTGCTTTAATTGAATGGTAATGATAGTTGTTATGGAAACTTCTGGACAATCTGTTTCGCTCAGTGCCACGCCCCGATGATTCCGCCATCGGTTGGGGTGTGACAACCCTAGCTACAGCTAGGGCTGCCGTGTCATGGCGTAGGTCTGCCACGTGTTTGACACGTGGCCCTAAAGCTTATCCGGAGAGTTGTAAGGCTGTCGCGCCCCGCGTAAGCCTTGCTTAACTCTTACGCGGCCCGCGACAGATGGATAAATTTGGATATTCTTTATTTTTCTTGAAATTTAGGGTTTTAGGGGTCCGGGTTTCCACTTACGGAGTGTTTTAGGATATTTTTGTGCAGGTCCTTACATCCTCCCCACCTTATTTAAAATCTCGTCCTCGAGATTTACTGGAACAAGTGAGGATATTTTCGCTTCATTTCCGATTCCAGCTCCCATGTGTACTCAGGTCCTCTATTTGAATCCCACTTGACTTTGACCACTACCAGGGATTCGTCAGATAAACATTTTTTGAGATTAGATACATGAAACACAGCATGTACCCCGGCTAGCTCTTCTGGTAGTTGCAGTCGATAGGCAACCGGCCCTATTCGTTGGAATTCCAGCGGCTTGCGTCGATTGTCTGCATAACTCTTCTGGCGATCTCGATCCGTTTTCAGTCTTTCCTTGATTTGAGTTATCTTGTCGGTGGTTTCCTGTACAATCTCGGGACCTGGTAATTGACTTTCTCCTATTTCTGCCCAGCATACTGGAGTTCTACACTTTCGTCTATATAGTGCTTCGAACGGGGCAGCACTGATACTTGTATGGTAACTATTATTATAGGAGAATTCAATTAATGGTAAGCGGTCATCCCAATTTCCACCGAAATCAATTACACATGCCCTGAGCATGTCTTCAAGGGTTTGGATCGTCCTTTCACTTTGTCCATCTGTTTGGGGATGGTATGCAGTACTTAAATTTAATCGTGTTCCCATTGCTTCTTGGAAACTTGTCCAAAAATGCAAAGTGAAACGACTATCCTATCTGACACAATGGAGAGTGGGACTCCATGTAAGGATACTACCTCATCTACGTACAACTTTGCTAATCTTTCCATGCTAAAGGTCTCCTTCATTGGCAGAAAATGAGCTGATTTGGTTAATCGATCCACAATTACCCAGATCGCATTGTTACCTTTCCAGGTCTTGGGCAACTTAGTAATAAAGTCCATTGTTATTAGTTCCCATTTCCATACAGGCATTTCTAACTGTTGAAGTAAACCTGAAGGTTTCTGATGTTCTGCCTTAACTTGTGTACAAGTTAGACACTTAGAAACGTATCTAGCTATGTCCTTTTTCATTCCTATCCAATAGAAGTTATTTCTCAAATCTTGGTGCATCTTATTATTACCAGGGTGCATCGTGTACCTAGATTTATGGGCTTCCTCTAAAATATTATCTCTTAAATTTCCTTGCCTCGGTACCCAAATCATTTTCTTATGGAATCTCCAAATTCCATCAGTCCCTAGTTCTAATTCTTTCATCAGTCCTTTCATTCTTTCAGCATCATCCTTGATTGTTGTTTCCTGAACGTTCTTCAGTTGTTCCATTAGATCTAATTGGAGATTTAATCTAAGAGCACAAACTTACCTTTGCTTCTCATGGTATTTACGACTTATAGCATCTGCTAGTATATTAGCTTTTCCTTCGTGATATTGAATATCACAGTCTTAGTCACTTAGAATTTCCATCTATCTTCTTTGCCTCATGTTTAATTCTTTTTGCCCAAATATATACCTTAAACTTTTATGATATGTATAGACTGTAAACTTACTTCCATACAGATAATGTCTCCAAATCTTAAGGGCAAAAATTATGGCTCCTAATTCCAAGTCATGAGTCGTATAATTTTCCTCGTGCTTTTTCAACTGCCTTGATGCATACGCAATTAACTTTTTGCGTTGTATTAGCACGCATCCTAACCCCAACTTAGAAGCGTCTCAGAAGACTTCAAAATCTTCAGTTCCGTCTGGTAAGGCTAGAATTGGGGTATTTGTTAATCTTTGCTTTAAAATCCTAAAGGCCTCATCTTGCTTGGGTCCCCATTCAAACTTAACAGTTTTACAGGTTAACTTAGTTAATGGAACAGCTATCTTAGAGAAATCTCTTATGAAGCACCTATAATATCCGGCTAACCCTAGGAAACTTCTAACTTTCGTAGCTGATTGCGGGACCTTCCAACTCATGATTGCTTCTCTCTTTGAGGGATCTACGTGAATACCTTCGTGATTTACCATGTGACCTAAAAATTGCACCTCTTGTAGCCAAAATTCACATTTTGAGAATTTGGCGTAAAGCTTTTCTTTTCTTAACAAAGTTAAGAGTGCATGCAGGTGTTCACAATGCTCATCTTGGCTTTTGGAGTAAATAAGTATATCGTCGATGAAGACAATTACAAATTTATCCAAATATGGTTTACAGATCCTATTCATCATGTCCATAAATGCTGCAGGAGCATTCGTTAGTCCAAATGGCATGACTGCTAACTCGTAGTGACTATACCTAGTCCTGAAAGCAGTTTTAGGTATGTCTTCTTCTTGTACTTTCAATTGATGATATCCGGAACGCAAGTATATCTTAGAGAAGTATCTAGCTCCCTGAAGTTGATCGAAAAGATCATCAATCCTAGGTAATGGGTATCGATTCTTAATGGTAACCTTATTCAATTCCCTATAATCGATACACATTCGCATCGAACCATCCTTCTTTTTCACAAACAACACCGGTGCTCCCCAAGGGGATGAACTAGGTTGTATAAATCCTTTGCTTAGCAATTCATCTAACTGCTTCTTCAGTTCTAACATTTCCGTGGGTGCTAATCGATAAGGTGCCTTAGCTATTGGTGTAGTTCCAGGAATCAGATGAATTCTAAACTCTACTTCTCTATTGGGCGGTAATCCTGGTAGCCCTTCTAGGAATATATCCGAGTATTCTGACACTACTAGGATTTCCTTACTTTTAGTGTTAATGATTACCGAAATCATATACACTATTCCTTGTTTTCGTTCATAACTAGCAACTTTCATTACTGAAATGAACTTCATTGGTTTACACGGCTTATCTCCTGAAATCATAATTACTTCTCCTGCTGGGGTATGAATCTCTATGGAATTCTTATCACAGAGGATTCGAGCATGGTTGGCTACTAACCAATCCATTCCTAACACAACATCGAATACGGCTAAATTCATAGGTAGCAGGTTTGCAGAAAATTTATGGCCTGAAAGTTCTATCTTTTCTCCTTGAAGAACCTTATCTATATTAACAGAATTTCCATCTGCCGTTTCTACCGTATAAATATGCCTAAGTTTGGTTAAAGGTTGCTTAAGAGCTTGGCAAAATGAAGTATTTATAAAACTTTGGTTTGCACCAGAGTCAAATAATACTTTTGCGTAAACGTCATGCATAAGAAACGTACCAGCTATCACATCTGGAATCAGATCCGCTTCCTGTGTAGTCAGCTGGAAGGCTCTTGCATTCTTCTTATTAGTTCCTTCAGCAGGTTTGGCCTTGTTATCAGCTGGTTTGACCAATTTTGGGCATTCTGGTCTAAAATGCCCAGCTTCTCCGCAATTGAAGCAAATCGTTGATTTCTTCCTACACTCTTCCTCCCGGTGCCCCGGTGCCTTGCAGAAATTACACTTCTCTTGACATTTACCAAAATGTTTCTTTCGACAGTTTCTGCAGAATGGAGGTGTGGATGATTGCCCAGTTCCCTTTTTCTTGAAAGTACTATTAGTATTATTCCCACAAAACCCTTGGGTAATCTTTTGAGCCAATTCCTTTTTCCTATTTTCTTCTCTCGTGCGCACCAGAGTCAAGGTGTTGGCCAGTTCGATCGCATCGTCTATAGTGCGGGGTCTCGCAGCTTTGACGATTTCGCGAATCTCGCTAATTAAACCCAAAATATAGCGAGAAATAAGCACCGGTTCTGGCGAGGCCAGAGTTGGTACAATTCTAGCATACTCGAAAAATTTCGAAGTATACCCCCAACAGTCCACGTCCACCATCCGGTGATTCAGGAACTTATTTGTCATTTGTTCCTTTTCGTAGGCGAGACAAAATTTTCTGCCCACCAATTCCTTAAATTCCTCCCAGCTCATGGCATAAGCCACGTCACTTCCCTTGGCTTGCAGCATCGTGTTCCACCATTCTAACGCTTCTTCCTTGAAAAGATGGGATGCATACATAACCTTGTCTTCCTCTGTGCATTTACTGATTTTAATTACTGCTTCGGTCTTTTCTAACCAACGCAGTGCGGCAGTCGCCCCTTCATTGCCTGCAAATTCGACTGGCTTACGGCAAGGAATTCTTTATAAGTGCAACCAGGTGTTGCAACTTTCATTTTCTTAAGTATTGGAGCTTGAACCACATTATTATCATTATTGCCGCCTCCATTTATACTGTTACTAAAATTATCGTCGCGAGTGCGTTTACTATGGTTGGCTTGGGAAGGTTTAGCAGGATTCTTAACGGCAGCAACAATTGCCGGGATAGCATTGGCTATTCCCTGAGCAACAATATTTTCTATATCTTGCCTATTAAGAAAATGGTCTTCATTATTTTGTTCGGATTGGTTAACTTCGTTTGCCGGTTGGTTTTCCGCGTTTTCCATCTGAATCATTAACAGTATTTATATTATTGTCACAGAATGGATAGCAATCAAACATAATAAAGCAATCACATATAATCACGCCAACACATATAGCCAAAATCGTCGACTTGCGACATTTATATTTATATAATATTTATGCATCAGTACACACCATTTATTTTACAAAGGTTATTTTTAGTTATTATTATTATTAGGAAAAATTACAAGTTTTGTCCTTTATCTTTATAGTACTTTACAGGCGGTGTCCTTTTTTTCAAATGTTGACAGGCGATGTCCTTTAGTATGTATTTTGTTACAAGTTACGTCCTTTGAGCCTAACCCAGTTAATTTTTTCTGTTAAATCTTATTACACATGGGTAATTTAGTCATTTTACTTATTTAAAGGACAAACCTTGTAATTTATTCTTTAAAAAAATATATATATATGTGTGTATACTGTACAGCAATCCAGATTATCCCCCCTCCCCCTCTCTCCCCCTTCATCTACCACCACAATCGTCTTCACCACCACCACTACCACCGTCTTCACCAACACCACCATATTCCGCCGCCACCACCGTCTTCACCACCACCTTATTCACTATCCAACCACCACCTCCTCCACTGCAAACACCAATTCTTATCCTAATTAACCTACGGCTGCCGGAGCGGCTCCGGCTTCAACACCGTAAACTCCGGCAACTTCCCGTCAGGTAGCTTGACTCCAGTCACCTCCTGCACCATACGCCTAATCTGGGATTGAATAAATGGGTTGATTGAAGAGCGATTACTGTAAAGCTAGGGTTAGGGCGGAACAAGAAGAACAAAGCAGTGGTAATCAAGGGGATGTTGAGGCCACTGTTACTGTTCTTGTTTCCCGTTCGATTGGCTTGGAACGCACCGAATCTTGTTCCTCCTCAGCCGAAGGTTTAATTTGATATATGTTGAGGCCACTGTTACTGTTCTTGTTTTGGATGGGTCATATTTTGTTTGATTTGCTAGAAGCATTGAGTTTTTGAGTTTGGAGTGATTTGTGTTGTTGATGTTGATAGTTTTTGTTTGCAGAAGCTTGTTGATTATGGATCCGAAGGGTTAAATTGTTGTGATATTTTGTATTTTTAGCGATTTTGTTTGGATGGATTGATTATATGTTGTTCAATTGGCTAGAAAAGTTGGGTTTTTGAGTTTTGAGGTGTTTGTGTTGATGTTGATGATTTTTAGTTTTTGTTTGTAGAAGTTTGTTGAGTATGCTAGTATGGATGTTGTTAGGTTATTCCGGAAATATAGATTGTTATGTGATTTAACATATTAATAGTTATGGATGTTATATTTAATTTCATAAATACATCTGATATAGACATATGAACATATCGTCATACATGACAACATCTAATTGATTGAAAATTGTACATAAGAAAGTTTAGGATTTTGTATATACTTATGATCAAATTAGGAAATGGATCTGTTTGAAATAAATTCACAAGACTTGATTGTTCAGATGTTAATTCTAATGTTTTAATGTTTGTTTGTCCCACAGGTACTTCCAACTTGTTCCTCTGTTTTTGCTCTGCTCTGTTTTAAGGTTTGATTTTAATGTAATTTGATTAATCAATCGGATGTGCTCACCATGGTGGATTGCAGTCGAATGGGTAGAGAAAATGATAAGAGAGTGTTGGGGTTTTTGTAGGTGGCTGGTGGTGGCGGTGGCGGCGGGCCGGCGGCATATGGTGGTGTTGGTGAAGACGGTAGTGGTGGTGGTGTGGTGGTGGTAGGTGAAGGGAGAGAGAGGGTGAGGGTGAGGGAGAGGGGGGAGGGATAATCTGGATTGTTTGTTACAAAAATTGTCCTTTATATGTATAAAGACTAAACTACCCTCAAGTGACTTGCATGTACCATATTTAACAAGAAAATCTAACTAGGTTGGGTGGAAAGGACAAAACTTGTAACAAAATACATACTAAAGGACACCGCCTGTCAACATTTGAAAAAAAGGACACCGCCTGTAAAGTACTATAAAGATAAAGGACAAAACTTGTAATTTTTCCTTATTATTATTATATATATAGATTATGATTTTTTTCCACATAATAATATTATACAAAACATGCAACTTGGTTAACTGGCCCTTCAGAAATGCCGCTCCCTCACGTCGTACTTCCACGTGATGTTTTCCCCCACTTCCCGAATCCGATTTCCCGCATCCACCAGTTCCTCGCCGTAGCGGCGTAATTCGGCAACGTTTTCCGAGCTCATAGGTGGGAATGGTGCAGGTTCAGGATCAAACTGGGGAAAGTAAACATTGGGGTTATTCATGAAGTTCTGAAAATGCCAGTCGCTCATCCACCATTCTTCTAATTGCCCTGTGAAAGATTGAGGGTTGACAATAGGGTCCGGAATAGCAGGTTCCAAATTAATTGGAAGTTGTGATTGGGCGGGGAAATTGAAAAGGGTTTCGTCAGCTGGTCCAATGAGGTCACAATTCGCCAGTTTCCTATCAAGTTCTTCCCAAGGTGGCATCTCCTGGGCTTGACCGGAACTTTCCCCTATTTCCTTTCCTTTTCCTTTGTCCTTTGGATTCTCTGTCTTTTTCACCTTTTGGGCAGCTGGCTTTTTCCTTCGTCTGCGTTTCCAGTCCAAAAGTCTTCTCCTCTTCTTAGGTTTGGGTTTCTCCTGAGGTTGGGCCTGAAATACTAGGGGCTCCTCGGTATCCGCCTGATAGCCGGACGGGTTTCCTGTTGTATCCATATCAGTTGTATGGATGGTAAAGTTTCGGAGTGATTCCGACAGTTCATTCATGTTGTTAGCACACATGAAGAAACACACAAAAATTCAAATTAAAATTAAATTTTCACAGAATTACAAAATGGCAATCTGAAAAATTAAGTATTTCTCAATACTTAATTGGCTTAAATCAGTGGCTCTGATACCACCTTTTTCTGTCACGGCCCCCGACTTGGTTTTACCCGGTTCAGAAGTTGCGGGACAGAAACCCGTGGTATTGGTGTCTAATTAGGCAGCGGAAATTTTAACAGGATCGTTTAAACTAAAAACACCCCTTTATTTTATTTCAAATTTCGGGACAAACCCCGTAATTTACAATAAAGGAATTTCACTGGGAAACCCCTTGTTTACAAAAACATGTTTATTTATTTACTGAGCCACTTCATTCAAGCTGGAGTGCTACACGGCACTTTTCCTTTGTTCACAGTAAATCACCTGAAATATGTTTAAAAAGATTTTATCAGCGGGGAAATACTGGTGAGTCATTCAATTGATACAAAACGACACATTGTCATAAATTATAGTATTAAGGGCGATTACAATGTTTATATCAACAAATTACCCAACGGTATTTGTCACTCGACCGTATCTGTGACTATGGTCATATCACCCATTGGCTAACCCATTGTCCAATGGTGACGGTTATCAAGTAATGTATACAAAACCCTACATACCGGCTGTAATTGAAGATTATAAAGACTTAATCCCTGTAATTATAACCTTGAAAATAAATAGGGTTTTTGGAAACAATTTGGTAAAAAGAGAATTACTCACATTGCAAGTTTAACTGGACAGATTTTGCCTACTGATTAAGCCTGGTAACCTAATTAAATAATGCAAACGAAACTAGGTTAGTAACTTAATACAAAATTTACGATAAATTCACGAAATCAAAACCCCCACGATGAATGACAAAGTATAGCCCGAATTCAGGCAGCACTTAAACATCAATTGGATCGTCTTCAATCGATCGGACATTGTATCGTAGTAGTGATCGAGTTATTACCCTGTAATCGTAGCAGCGTCTCAACCCTTAAACACACGTTTTAAGCAGAATTTAGACGTTTTTTGAATTGAAATTTCGAACACAGAAGAAAGGCCACGCAACGTCCAATTTATAGCTGATTTTTTAGTCTGTCGCGGCCCGTGTAAACTCGAAGGGCATCCTACGCGGCCCGCGAGGGCCACCCTAGCTACGGCTAGGGCTGCCGTGTCATGGTGTAGGTCTGCCACGTGTCTGACACGTGGCCCTAAAGCTTATCCAGAGAGTTGTAAGGTTGTCGCTCCCCGCGTAAGCCTTGCTTAACTCTTACGCGGCCCGTGACAGATGGATAAATTTGGATTTGCTTGATTTTTCATGAAATTTAGGGTTTTAGGGGTCCGGTTTCCACTTACGGAGTGTTTTAGGACATTTTTGTGCAGGTCCTTACAATAGGCCTTGGGCCTGAGATCGACAACAAGGGATATCCATTCTGCTTCCTCTGCCATGACCGTTAGTGATTCTAGGCGAGAGGGTAGTTGGCTCATGCTGAATGGATCCACGTGTCCTGACGGTTGTCCTTGTTGTCTGGTCTGTCATCAGCAGCTAAGTGGAGATCATGGAGCAGTGCTCGGCGCAAGCTGATTGGTGCCACGCAATGTTGTAGAAGGCGCTAGGCGCTAGTCGGGCGGTGAGGTACCGCCTAGGGATTAATCGGAATGGGATTTTTATATAATTTTTTCAAAATTATATATATACCCAATAATATAAAAATAATACTTCAAAATTCACATAAATACTTCAAGTTTCAGATAGTATGGTTCGATTTTGACCAATTTTGACCGCCTAGGACTGCCTATGACCGATTTTGACCGATTAAAATAGTCCGATTAATCCAATTTTTGACTGCCTAGGACCGCCTAGGTACCGCCTTTGACCGAATTTGACCATGGCCGATTAATTGACCGACTAGCTCAAAATAAGGCAGTAAGTGGCCGCCTAGCGCCTAGGCGCCGATTAATCGGCCGCCTAGGCCGATTTCTGCAACACTGGTGCCACGTATGTTTCCTTGTGTACTTCTTGTCTCCTGCACAATTGTTCATCATGCTGCACGATCAGATACAGCCTGTTGAACACCTATTGGCCCACTGTTCCGCCACTCGTACCTTTTGTACTTGTCCAATAGTTCCCTGCGCTTTTTGCCTCGCGCGACTTTGGTACATCTATGCAGTCGGCGCAAGTTCAAGGAAGCTAGGTCTTTGTTAAAGGAGTTAAGTGTCAGAATTGATTTTATCCTGGTCCTGACCTCGCGCGCGACCTGGGACACACCCTTGTAGTCGGCGCAAGGTCAGGAAAGTCACCATTTTGGCTTACTTTGGGTATGGTCTCGTGCGCGACCGGAGATTAACTTGTGTGGTCGGCGTAGGATTTGGGACCATACCCCTTCAAGCCCGCCCAGCCAGTGTTTCTTTCATGCGTGAGGCAAGTGGTTGGAGCTCTGGACTTAGAAATACGAATTAAGTGTCTGCGGTTTGATCTGGGGTGCCGGACATCAGCGTGTGCGCTAGGGAGCTGACGCGCATGTTGTTGTCTTACTGCTTACACGGCGCAGCTATCTAGCTTCCTACTGAAGTTATCTCTCATTTTTGCGCGACAAAACTTTGAAATTTGAAAAAGAGCGTCTCCTGAATGGTTGGTGGTGAAAGCGATGTGTGACATGACTGCTGACTCAGTGACGAGCATGTTGTCACTGTGTCAGCGCCTCGTTTCGTCTTGTGTCAGGCGAGTGAGCTTCGTGCACACGTGACAACCGCCACTCCGGTTTTGCCGCCTGTCGTGTCGATCTCTGATTGGTCACACGCCACAAGTTGTTCGGCATAGTTACCCATCACATTAATTGCGATGGGTATAAATAGGGGGAGGAAGCAAACGGTCCACTACGTTTCCTTGAATTCTCTCTCCCTTTCTACTTGAATCTTCAAAGCTTCAAGCTGTTCTTGAAGATCTTCAAGTGTTCTTCATCATTTCTCTAGATTTTCTTCAAAACCCTAACTTTTTTCCAGATTTATTTCTTGATCATCTCTCAGTATGTTTGAGAGTGGAGTGCTGACGTCGCGGTGGTTGAAGAAGTTAGTGGTGGGATGCCACCGCTGAAGTGGGAAGAGGGGTTGTTCGAGCAGATCACACGGGATCACCAGTTCGCGCGCGAATGGGATGCCCGATATCTGGCCAAGGGTCAAACTACTGCTAATTCCCCGCTGGGTTATATTACGCTTTTTGTTGACTTCTTCGGTGACGGTAACTTCCGCTTGCCCACCACTCACTTCTTTGGTACGATCCTGTCATATTATCATTTCCATGTTTCATAACTTAGCCCGTTGGGCCTGGTAAGGATTAGACACTTCGAGTTTGCCTTCCGTTCACAAGGAGTCGAGCCTACCATAGATAGGTTCCGAGCTTTCTATCAGTTACAGGTCAATCTAGGGTTTTATTCCTTTGCCACGCGTGGTTCGAATAGATTACTAATCAACCCTCCAAAGAGCTATCATGACTAGAAGGGTTGCCACACCTGACCCGCAATGGAATAGGTGATCGGGGCATGCTTTGGTTGATCTAAAGGTTATGAGTTGCTATTACGTGTTTTAAATAGTCATTAATCAATATTGAACGTTTCACAAAAATAGATAAATCCAAATAAGACAATTAAATATATGAGACATTGTTCATAGTCTCGGATTACAAAGTTGAAAAGAAAGTACGGTAAAATACAACTACAAGTTTCCAAAAATAGAATTACAACAATACTTACTAAATAAGAAAAGTACAGAAATGCGACGTGTTACATATATTTAAATGAGCGTCCTAAAATGATAGGAACTTTCTCATCAGCTTCCATATCAAGAATAACAAAGTCTACGGGAAAAACAAATTTATCGACCTAAACTAAGAGATTGTCGACAATGCCACGAGGATACTTGACTGGCCTATTAGCTAACGACAAGGACATGCAGGTAGGTGACAACTCTCCTAGGTCTAGTTTCTCATAAAGCGAGTAGGGCATGATATTGATACTAGCACCTAAATCAGCTAAGGCTCTACACTCGGTGTCACTCCAGAAGAGACATGGAATGGTGAAAAGGCCCGGATCCGTCAACTTTTCTGGCACCTTATTCAAGATGACGCCGTAACAACCCCCATTCAAAGGGATGTTTGATATCTCTCCTAACCTATCTTTGCGTTTAAGAAGGTCCTTTAAGAATTTTGCGTATTTCGGCATGGACTGAAAGGCCTCGATGAACGAAAGATTGATTTTTAGTTGCTTAAACATATCGAGAAATTGCTCATATTGCTTAGCTTATTTCTGATGCTTAAGGCGGGCGGGCTATGGGATGCGTGAAAGATCTAAGATCGGTGACGGTCTAACCTCTACAGGTCTCTTTTCTACGCTCTTCTCAACTTGGGGCTCCTCAGTGTGTGCGGTACTTGCTGGGTCTAATCTAGTTTGCGCTTTACCGGGAGCCTTCATCTTGATCTCTTCATCACGTACCTCCTCATCATCTTCCTCAACTACCTATTGCATACCTACCTCTCCTAAGGTTTTACCACTACGGGTCAAAATGGCCTTCAATTGGGCTGCCGGGTTCGTTTGGGTGTTGCCTGAGAATTGACCGGGTGGTCTCTCTTGCAACTGACGTGATATGTCACCGACAGTCCTTTGAAGGTCTAGGATGTTGGATTGTTGGTTCTTTAACATTATTGCGTGTTCTTCTAGGGTTTTCTGCGTATTTTGGTCCTTAACAAGCAATTGGGACAACATAGACTTAATTTCATCTAAACCACTACCCAAGTCTTGGTTGTTTGAACCTTGACTGTTTGACCCCCCACTATTGAACTGTCTATTTGAACCCCCTGTGTTTAACTCACCCTGCGAACCCCCACCAGAAAACTGACCCTTACCTGAACCCCCACTATAAAATTGACCCTGCCCCCTGTTTTGATTTTGACCTGTTTGGAAACCTGGGGGGGGGGGGGGTACCGGAAAAACGGAAATTATTATTATTGTTATTGTTACTGTTACTGGTTACCATTACCATTACTCTTACCGTTACCGTTACCGTTACCATTACCGTTACCGTTACTATTATTATTATGCCAATTCGAATTATAGTTGGAGTTATTATTATTAAAAGGGTTAGTGGGACCTTGGTTTTGACCAATAATGAACTCAACTTGTTCCTGAGTGAGCATCAGACACTCGATTGTACCGTGACCTCGCCTATAAACCTCACACTTATCGACCTTAGCTTTCAACTCTTGAATTTCCTTGCTAACCTCTCTCCTAAAGGTATCTAAAGTAGCGGCTACCATTGTTTCCAAGCAAACTTGGTGCTTTCCTCGAGCAGCTGAGGAATTACTAGATACAGGAATGGAATTACTGTTTATAGATCGTTGTTCATGATCAGAATATGCGAAACTCTCAAACAAGTCATTGTATTCGACCACTGTTTTCTGGCGTCAGAAAAGATGTCAGAAGTTTACACTAATGAAATAATAGCACGTCATGGGGTGCCGGTATCCATCGTGTCTGATAGGGATACCCGGTTTACTTCGAATTTCTGGCGAGATTTCCAAGAGCAAATGGGAAACAAATTGTTCATTAGCACTGCGTACCATCCTTAAACGGATGGACAGAGTGAAAGAACGATACAAACATTGGGGGATATGCTGCGAGCGTGTATAATCGACTTTGGAGGAAGTTGGGATGTTCACCTACCGTTAGTTGAGTTTTCGTATAATAACAGCTACCAATCTAGTATTAAGATGGCACCGTATGAAATGCTTTATGGTAGAAAGTGTCGAACCCCGGTATGTTGGGGTGAAGTGGGTCCACGAGAACTCGCCCACCAAGATATAGTACGAGCCACGAATGAAAAGATCGATATAGTTCGGGCACACTTGAAAGCGGCTCAAGACAGGCAAAAGGCGCGTGCTGATAAAAGGAATAGGCCAATTGAATTCCAGGTTGGCGACATGGTCATGCTAAAAGTTTCCCCATGGAAGGGCGTTATTAGATTCAGAAAAAGGGGGAAGCTAAGCCCGAGGTTTATTGGGCCATTTAAAATTATCGGAAGGGTTGGCAAGGTAGCTTACCGCCTTGAGCTACCGGAGGAATTAAGTGGGATTCATGGCACGTTTCACGTGTCACAATTACGAAAGTGCCTAGCAGATGAAACGGCCTATATCCATTACGATGATATCGAAGTGGATAATAGTCTGAATTATGCGGTGAGACCGGTGGAGATTTTAGATCGAAAGGTCAAACATTTACGAAATAAACAAATTGACCAAGTCAAAATCAAATGGGAGCATAGGAAAGGTTCGGACACTACGTGTGTAACAACCCGCACTTTCGTGCGTTGTTACTACTCGATATACTCGTTACGCCTAGCACCAGAGATTCGGAATCATAATGTAACTATATCGTATATATCGCTATTCGAAGGATGATCGCATATTTTCGAAATACAATATCACTATACTACAATTATCACAAACACTAACACTCATGAAGGCATTGAGTGAGGACCTATTCTACCCTCCTCAGTGGCCGTGATGTGTCGAACGCATATAATTCACGCCAACAAAGACTCTCGGGTGAGCGCTATAACT
>JARYGA010011268.1:0-30050 GCA_030545235.1 Helianthus tuberosus | reverse complement strand
TATCCTAAGAATTTACCTGCCTTTACACCAAAATGACACTTAGAAGGATTTAGTTTCATATTAAATTTATCAAGGATATTGAATGCTTCCTCCAAGTCTTTAAGGTGATCCTCAGCTCTTTTGGACTTAACCACCATGTCATCAATATAGACTTCCATAGTGTATCCAATTTGTTCTTTGAACATCATATTGACAAGCCTTTGGTAAGTAGCACCAGCATTCCTTAATCCAAATGGCATAGCAATATAACAGTATATACCAGTTGGGGTCATAAAGGTTGTATCCTCTTGATCGGATGGTTCCATCTGAATTTGTTGAAATCCAGATGAAGCATCCATAAAAGTTAACAACTCATGGCCCGCGGTAGCATCCACCATGGAGTCAATGTGGGGTAATGGGAAAGGATCCTTGGGACATGCTTTGTTTAAATCTGTAAAATCGACACATACCCTCCACTTTCCATTTTTCTTTTGAACAACAACCACATTGGCTAACCATCTTGGATACTTAACCTCTCTAATCATACCTGCTCGAAGTAGCTTATCTACCTCTTCCTGGATAATAGCATTTCTTTCAGGTGCAAACTTCCTTCTCTTTTGATGAATTGGCTTGAATGACCTGTCAATGCCAAGTTTGTGAGTAATTATATCCTTAGATATACCTGTCATGTCTTCATGTTTCCAGGCAAAGGTGGTCTTCCTTCTTTTGAGAAAGGATACTAGCTCTTGTTCAATATCGCTAAGGATCCCTGGCCCTATGAAGATCTTTGATTCAGGATCATCAGGATCCATGAGGATTTCTTTCAAATCCTGTTCTCTTGCCTCCAAGACGTCTCTTGAAGGATACTTTAATTGCTATTGCTCCCTTGGTCTTGAGGTTGGTTTCATTGATGAGGTATAGCAATTCTTAGCCTCCTGTTGATCACTCTCAATTTTCACCACTCCCCATGGACTTGGAAGTTTTACACACTGATGATAGGTGGATGGAACTGCCTTCATATCATGTATCCATGGCCTGCCAAGGATAACGTTACAACACGATAAGCAATCAATAACACAAAACTTTTGATAAGAATGCAATCCTTCAATATAGATTGGGAGTTTGATGTCCCCTAATGTATTCTTTGTTTCTCCACTAAATCCCACAAGTACTGAGGATCTCGGGATAATACCAGACTCTGGGATATTCATTTTCTTGAGAATATCCAGCTGAATGATGTTCACAGAGCTTCCTCCATCTATAAGGATCCTGCGAACAAAGTGGTTAGAAATAAACAATGTAATTACGAGACCGTCATGGTGAGGATCCTGGATGTCAACACGATCATCCTCATCAAAAGTAATAACTTTATCCTGGGTGACAACGGAGGTCCTGACGGGTCTGTCTCCATTATCCATCTTGGTTTCCTTAGCGTGTCTTTTTGCTGCTGAGAAGGATGTACCACAGATGTCTGATCCACCGGATATGAAATTTATGACTTGAGCATCTGCCGGAGGAGCAGGAGCCCTTTCCGGGATCCTTTCAGGATCCTGGGTTCTTGACTTCTTTCGTCCCAAGAGTTCCTTTAAATGCCCCTTGCTCAATAAATAACCAATCTCCTTTCTAAGTGCAATACACTCTTCAGTGAGATGCCCAAAATCCTCATGATACGCACACCACTTGGATTTATCCTTTGTAGCAGCTGGTTTATCACTTTTCCTTGGCCACCTAGCTTTCTCACCTAGATTCTGCATTGCAAGGATTAGTTCATTGTTATCAACAGAGAAACAATATTCAGAAATAGGAGGATAATTCTCATCATCCTCTTCTTGTTCCACTGCGTGCACATTCTGATTATCTGATCTGTTATAGGACTTGGATTTGTTGTTCCTGAAGTAGGATCCTTGCTTATCCTGTTTGGAGGATCCTGTCAATCTATCCTGGATCCTTTTGTCATCCTCTAGGCGGATGAACCTAAGGGCCCTAGTCCTTACTTCATCAAGATTCCTGCAAGGTGTCATAACAAGATCATCATAGAACAATGAATCCCTAAGCAATCCCATTTTAAAGGCTTCAACAGCCGTAGCTATATCCAAATTAGGAATGTCTAAGGATTCTTTACTAAACTTAGTGATATAATCTCTAAGTGATTCATTTTGACCTTGTGTTACCCTATATAGATCACTAGTTAATCGTTCAAACTTTCTGCTACAAGAGAATTGACTATTGAACAAGTTAACTAAATTAGCAAATGAAGTAATAGAGTAAGGGGGGAAGACTTAGCAGCCATTTAAGAGCAGATCCTGTAAGTGTGGACCCAAATCCCTTGCATAGGCATGCTTCTTTCAATCTTTCCGGAATTGGATTGATCTCCATCCTCTCCCTGTATTGAGCTACATGCTCTTCTGGATCCGTTGAACCATCATATAGCTTCATTGATGGTATCTGGAATCTTTTAGGTATCTCAGCATCACACAAAGGTGGTGCAAAACGAGATATCCTATGGCTACCATCCGCAATCTCAGGAATGGGTTTAACCACTCCTGGTACACTGGATATCATATCCTTAAGCTTTTGCAGTTCCCTAGCCATGGCCTGATTGATACCTGTATCCTGCATAAAGCCATGGTTAGTGTTATATAAATTATTAAAAGTGTTACCTCCCACAGGATTCGAGTTTGGAATTGCGGATGTGAATCCATCTTGTCGAGACTCTGGCATAATTGAAAGACCAGATGAGGCAATGGTCTGCATTGGTATGAAGTCTCCTTGATGGACGTCTGAGTTCTGAGGTTGCATATTTCTCAAGGATCCTTGATTTTGAAGGGGGTTGGATCCTTGGAATTGCGATGATCATTGAATCTTAAAGGATCCTGGAACCAGGGAGGATCCTTGAATAATGGAGGATCCTGGGGCCAGAGAGGATCCTTGGATCTGGGAGGATCCTTGGACCTGGGAGGATCCTTGGACCTGGGAGGATCCTTGGACCTGGGAGGATCCTCGGACCTGGGAGGATCCTTGTACTGCATGCATTCCCACATATCCTTCTGATGTGAAGTATCCCTGTTGCTGAGAAGAGGATCCTAATGGTTGAGAAGAGGATCCCTGAGGCTGGAAGCAAGAGCCAAATGCCTGACTTATTGTTGTTGTCCCATAACGCCTTCCTGGTAGTTCACCCAAGTATTGCACGTCCGGAACTGCTGAGTATTGTGAGGTTATGACCGGAGTGTCGAAGTTCAGCGATCTTGGCATCAGAGGGGAGTGATCCTCCACTGATTTCCTCTGTTTCTTGATTTCATCGATTTCCCGGAGGATCCTTTCGTTGGTCTTATCCTGCTCTTGTGCATGATTCCTCGTCTGCAAAATCAAGGTATAGAGATTATTAGTAGTAGGATTAGTTGAAACAGAAGAAGTAGGTGGTTTTTGGAAAATAGGAGTTGGTTTCTTCACAGCATTCTCAGCATTCTTCTGGGATCCAGAAGGTGGTGGAGGCAAAGGAGGAACGCCTTGTGAGGAACTGAATGAGGGCATCAAACTTGAAGTATTCTTCACTGAGGAAGCCATCTGTTTGGTTGTAGCGAACCGAATTGACCACGAAAATACGAATCTTTCTAAGAATGAAGCACCAATTGCCCCACGGTGGGCGCCAAACTGTTTTGGTCAAAAATCAAGCAATGACAATGTAACCAAACTTTCTGTTGTGAGGTATGATGCTTGAATTGATGAACAATAATAAGGATCACTATGAAGTGTAATGAACAAATGACACGAAGATTTATACGGGGAAAAAGCCCTTGATCAAGAGTTGATCTCCGGCACAAAAAACCCCGGGTGATGGAAACTACCGATCACCAACTCAAATTAAACAAACAATCTGTTACAACTTCGGATGATAGTGAGCTAAGTACAAGGATCACTATAGTGTAATGTGTAGAAATGTATGAAAAATGCTAAGTGTTTGTTGAGAGCCAGTGAGAGCGGTTGTATTAGTGTGTGTGTAGCCAAAAATAGCTAAGTGTCTCTAAAATAGCTCGCTACCCCTTTACAAATAGAAAATATCTAGCCTAACTAACATTCCGCAAAAGGTGCAAGTCTTCCACGACTCCACAACGTCCATTTCTGGCCAAGCACGTGCGGAATAGACTAAGAATATTCTCCAGGAATGTCGCCAAGACTAAGTCCAAGTTGATATTCCTGCAAAACATTTACGAATTCAAAGTAGACAATCGTTAGTACTGGGATCCTTATAGTTATCCATGATCCTGATCCTGATCCTGCAACACTTCTGAGGATCACTACTTCAGACAGAATTGAGGATCACTAAATCCAACAGCGAATAAGGATCACTGGTCATTTAGAAATCCACCCCTAACACCTAACTAAACCCATTTTAAAGGCTTCCACAACCGTAGCTATATCCAGATTAGGAATATCTAAGGATTCTTTACTAAACTTAGTGATATAATCTCTAAGTGATTCATTTTGGCCTTGTGTTACCCTATATAGATCACTAGTTAAACGTTCAAATTTTCTACTACATGAGAATTGGCTATTAAACATATTAACTAGATTAGCAAATGAAGTAATAGAGTAAGGGGGAAGACTTAGCAGCCATTTAAGAGCTGATCCTGTGAGTGTGGATCCAAAACCCTTGCACAGACATGCTTCTTTTAACCTCTCAGGAATTGAATTGATCTCCATCCTTTCTCTGTACTGAGCTACATGCTCCTCTGGGTCCGTTGAACCATCATACAACTTCATGGTTGGTATTTGGAACCTCTTTGGAATTTCTGCATCACAAATGGGTGGTGCAAAGCGAGATATCCTGTGGCTTCCATCTGCAATTTCAAGAATGGGCTTAACCACTCCTGGAACGTTGGATATCATATCCTTTAGTTTCTGTAATTCTCTAGCCATAGCTTGATTGATACCTGCATCCTGTACAAAGCCATGGTTAGTGTTATAAGAATTATTCAAAGTGTTACCTCCCGGAGGATTCAAGTTTGGAATCCCAGATGTGAATCCATATTGACGAGATTCTGGTATGACTGAAGGACCAGAAGAAGCAATGGTCTGGATTGGAATGAAGTCTCCTTGATGAACATCTGAACTTGAGGGCTGCACACTTCTTAAGAATCCCTGATCCTGAAAGATGTTGGATCCTTGAAGTGCTGTGACTGGGGGTCTTGGAGGATAATCCATGTATCCGTGAACTTGAGATGAGGATCCTTGAACCTGAAAGGAGGATCCTTGAACCTGAGAGGATCCTTGAACCTGAGAGGATCCTTGAACCTGAGAGGATCCCTGATGCTGGAAGAAGGATCCTGAAGGTTGAAAATAGGATCCTAAAGCTTGAGTCATTGCAGATGATCCAGAGCGCATTTCTGTTGATCCACCCCGGTATTGGGCATCTGGAGCTGCAGAATGCTGGGAAGTTATGACCGGAGTGTCGAAATTCAACGACCTCGGTATCAGAGGAGAGTGGTCCCCCACTGATTTCTTCTATTTCTAGATGTCACCAATCTCCTGGAGGATCCTTTCGTTGGTTTTATCCTGCTCTTGTATGTGATCCCTCATCTGCAAAATCAAAGTAAAAAGATCACTGTTAGTAGGGCCAGAGGAAACAGCAGAAGTTGGTGGTTTTGAGAAAACGGGGGTCGGTTTCTTCGCAGGATTCTCAGCATTCTTCTGAGATCCAAAAGGTGGTGGAGGCAAAGGTGGAACGCCCTATGAAGAAGTGATTGCCGGCATGGAACTTGAAGTGTTCTTTGCTGAAGAAACCATATGGTTGAATATAATGAACCGAAATGAACACAATGAGTAAAAGTTTTCAGAAATGAAGCACCAATTGCCCCACGGTGGGCGCCAAACTGTTTTGGTCAAAAATCAAGCTAGGATAATGCAACCAAATCTTTTGTTGTGAGGTGTGATGCTTGAATCAATGAACAAATGTATGGATAACTTGCAAAATGAAATGAACAAGTGACACAAGGATTTATACGAGGAAAAAGCCCTTGATCAAGAGTTGATCTCCGGCATAAAAAACCTCGGGTGATGGAAACTACCGATCACCAACTATAATTAAACAAATGATCTTTACAACTCGGGATGATAACAAGCTTGTTACAAGGATCACTATAGTGCAATGTGTATGAAATCACCAATGAACTGTTGAGAGCTGTTTCGAGTGTGTGTGTTTGCTTAATTGTTCTAACTCAAGCTTGTTATCCCCTTTTAAAAAATAGAAATAACTCAAATAACTAACTATCCGCTAAATGTGCAAGCCCCCCACGACTTCTAAAACGGTCACCAAGCCATGCACGTGCGGAATTTTGAGGGCATATTCCCCAAGAATATCGGCAAGACCAAGTCCAGTGCGTATACTCCTGCAAAACAAGCTTAAACATTGTGAAGGCAACCGTTAGTATAAGGATAACAATGAGGATCCTGGATCCTGATCCTGCAATGTCTTCTGAGGATCCTTAATTCAAACAGAATTGAGGATCCGTGATCCTGGCAGTACTTGAGGATCCGTGATCCTTAGGTTTAGAAAATCTATCCCTAACACCTAGGATTGATGATCTTTTTTATCAACTTCAAGGAGCTAGATACTTCTCTAAGATAGATTTACGCTCCGGATACCATCAGTTGAAAGTACAAGAAAAAGACATACCTAAAACTGCTTTCAGAACTAGGTATGGTCATTACGAGTTTACAGTCATGCCCTTTGGATTAACAAATGCTCCTGCAGCATTCATGGACATGATGAATAGGATCTGTAAACCATATTTGGATAAACTTTTAATTTTTTTCATCGAAGATATACTTATTTATTCCGAAAGCCAGGGGGAACATTGTGAGCACCTGCATCTACTCTTAACATTGTTAATAAAAGAGAAGCTTTACGCCAAATTCTCGAAGTGTGAATTTTGGCTACAAGAGGTACAATTTTTAGGACACATGGTGAATCACGAAGGTATTCACGTAGATCCCTCCAAAATAGAAGCAATCACCAAGTGGAAGGTCCCGTAATCAGCTATGGAAGTTAGAAGTTTTCTAGGATTAGCTGGTTACTATAGGCGCTTCATTAAGGATTTTTCTAAGATAGTTGTACCATTAACTAAGTTAACCTGTAAAGCAGTAAAGTTTGAATGGGGACCTAGACAAGAAGAGGCTTTTAAGATTTTAAAGCAAAGGTTAACAAACGCCCCAATTCTTGCCTTACCAGAAGGGACAGAAGATTTTGAAGTTTATTGTGATGCTTCTAAACTAGGATTAGGATGTGTACTGATGCAACGCAAGAAGGTAATTGCGTATGCCTCAAGGCAATTGAAAAAGCACGAGGAAAATTATACGACTCATGATTTAGAGTTAGGAGCCATAATTTTTGCCCTTAAGATTTGGAGACATTATCTGTACGGAAGTAAGTTTACTGTCTATACAGATCATAAGAGTTTAAGATATATATTTGGGCAAAAAGAATTGAACATGAGGCAAAGAAGATGGATGGAAATTCTAAGTGACTATGACTGTGATATTCAATATCACGAAGGAAAGGCAAATGTAGTAGCAGATGCCCTAAGTCGTAAGTATCATGAGAAACAACGACGAGTTCGTGCTCTTAGATTAAGTTTACAATTGGACTTAATGGAACAACTGAAGAATGTTCAAGAAACAGCAATCAAGGATGATGCTGAAGGAATGAAGGGAAGAATAAAAGAATTAGAACAAGGGATTGATGGAATTTGGAGATTCCACAAGAAAAGGATTTGGGTACCTAAGCAAGGAAATTTAAGAGATAAGATTCTAGAGGAAGCTCATAAATCTAGGTATACCATGCATCCTGGAAATAAGAAGATGTACCAAGATTTAAGAAATAATTTTTGGTGGATCGGTATGAAGAAGGACATATCTAGATACGTTTCTAAATGCCTAACGTGTTCGCAAGTTAAGGCAGAACACCAGAAACCCTCAGGTCTACTACAACAATTAGAAATGCCCGTATGGAAATGGGAACTAATAACCATGGATTTTGTTACTAAGTTACCCAAGACCAGAAAAGGTAATGATGCGATTTGGGTAATTGTGGATCGATTAACCAAATCAGCTCATTTTCTACCCATGAAAGAAACCTTTAGCATGGAAAGGTTAGCAAAGTTGTATGTAGACGAAGTAGTATCTTTACATGGAGTTCCACTCTCCATTGTATCGGATAGGGATAGTCGCTTCACTTCACATTTCTGGACAAGTTTCCAAGAAGCCATGGGGACACGATTAAATTTAAGTACAGCCTACCATCCCCAAACAAACGGACAAAGTGAAAGGACGATCCAAACCCTGGAAGACATGCTTAGAGCATGTGTCATAGATTTTGGGGGAAATTGGGACAACCATTTACCCTTAATCGAGTTCTCCTATAACAATAGTTATCATGCAAGCATCAAGGTTGCCCCATTTGAAGCACTGTATGGACGAAAGTGTAGAACTCCAGTTTGTTGGGCAGAAATAGGAGAAAGCCAATTATCGGGTCCTGAGATTGTGCAAGAAACCACCGACAAGATCACTCAAATCAAGGAAAGACTGAAGACGGCTCGAGATCGCCAGAAGAGTTATGCAGACAATCGACGCAAGCCACTAGAATTTCAAGTAGGAGACAAGGTACTTTTGAAAGTTTCTCCTTGGAAAGGAGTAGTTCGGTTCAGTAAGAAGGGAAAACTAAGTCCAAGGTACATAGGACCATTCCCAGTAATCCAGCGAATAGGACCAGTTGCTTATCGCCTACAACTACCAGTAGAACTGGCTGGAGTACACGACGTATTTCATGTATCTAACCTCAAGAAATGTTTATCTGACGAATCATTGGTAGTCCCTCTTCAAGACATAGAGGTGAATAAGAAGTTGAAGTTTGTGGAGAAACCGCTTCAAATAGAAGATAGAAAGATTAAGTGTCTCAAACACAAAAGATTGGTACTGGTCAAAGTCAAGTGGGATTCAAAAAGAGGACCCGAATACACTTGGGAGCTGGAATCGGAGATGAAGCGAAAGTATCCTCACTTATTTCAATGAATCTCGAGGACGAGATTTTAAATAAGGTGGGGAGGATGTAAGGACCTGCAAAAAGACCCGTAAGTGAAAACCCGGACCCCTGAAACCCTAATGTGCCTGAAAAACCAAGAAAACAAGAATTCTGAGTTTTAGGCGGGCCGCGTCAACTTAAAAATCATCCGGATAAGCGTTTAAGCCACGTGTCACACGCGTGGCAACCCTACATGTGACACACCAGCCCTACACGTAGACTAGGGGCCCTCGCGGGCCGCGTAAGATACATCAAAGGGTTTACGCGGGCCGCGTAAAACCCATTTTTCTGCTATAAATTGCTTGTGCATGGCCTGATCGTCTGTGCTCGAGAAAACTTTAAAAATCACACTTATTTTGTTCGAAAATCACATTCACAATAGCAAAACGCTGCTACGATCAAGGGTAATAACTCGATCACTACTACGATATAATGTCCGATCGATTGAAACCGATCTGACGGATGTTTAAGTGCTGCCCGTAATTGGGCTATACTTTGTCATTCGTTGTGAGGGTTTTGATTTCCTGAGTTATCGTAAATGTTGTATTAAGTTACTAACCTAGTTCCGTATTCATTGTTGTTTAAACTAGGTTACACGGCTAAATTAGTAGGCTAAACTCTGCCCGTCTAAACTTGCAATGTGAGTCATTCTCTTTTTATCAACAATGTTTTATAATACTCAAATTATTTTCAAAAGTTATAATTACAGGGATTAAGTCTTGGTTATCTTGAATCACTGGCAAGTGGGGTATTGTGCACATTACGAATTTCTCACGGTTAGGTTCATCAACCTAACAGTGATAATCATCACTACTTGGGTGAAAGGACCCAATAGTGGTATGACCATCGTCACCAGGGTGTGACACGGTGCCAGATAAAAATAAGATAGTAGCCATTGTAATCACTCTTATGCTGTAATTTATAACTAATGTGTCATTTTGTTTAACCTGAATGACTCGCCAGTATTTCCCCGCTGATAAAATATTTTTAAAACATGTTTCAGGTGACTTACTGTGAACCAAGGAAAAAGTGCTACGGAACACTAACAAGCTTGAAGTGGTGGCTCAGTAAAATAAATAAACATGTTTTGTAAAACAAGGGATTTCCTCGTGAAATTCCCTTCACTGTAAATTATGGGGTTTGTCCCAAATTATGAAATAAAATAATTAGGCAGTTTTAAGTTTTAAAAGATCCTGTTAAACTTCCACTGTCAACTCAAAGAATAATTATCACGGGTTTCTGTCTCGCGGCTCCTGGACCGGGTAACACCGGGACGGGGGCCGTGACATCATCATTGGGTACTAACTGCTTTTCCATCCCACGAAGATACTCATTTTCAAGATTCTTTTCACTAAGTGCTTCTCTCTGCGCGGCACGAATGCGCAATGAGAGGTCTGTTTGAATAATCAATTCCAAAGCCCTAACCCTTATGGGCTTGATTCTTTCTTTCCGACTCAAGGCATCGGCGACTACATTCGCCTTCCCTGGGTGACACTTGATTTCACAATCATAATCGTTCAACAACTCAACTCATCGTCTCTGTCTCATATTCAGCTCTTTTTGATCAAAAATGTGTTGCAGTCTCTTGTGATCAGTAAAGATTTTGCATCGCGTTCCATACAAATAATGTCGCCAGATCTTTAATGCAAACACCACTGCGCCTAACTACAAGTCATGCGTGGTGTAGTTTTTCTCATGAACCTTCAATTGGCGTGAAGCATAGGCTATAACCTTCTGTCGCTGCATCAGCACGCAACCTAACCCTTGACGTGAGGCGTCGCAATATACCACGAAGTCGTCTGTACATTCGGGTAGGGATAAGATCGGTGCATCGCAAAGTTTGTTTTTCAACAACTGAAATGCTTCTTCTTGCTTGTCTCCCCATTCGTACTTTTTGTCTTTCTGTGTAAGGGAGGTCAAAGGTTGAGCGATTTTCGAGAAATCCTCAATAAATCTGCGATAATATCCTGCCAAACCTAGGAACTGACGAATCTCGGTTGGCGTATTTGGAGTCTCCCAATTCTTGATCACCTACGATCGAAGCTCTGATACCAAGCTGTCACACCCTGACTTTTGCGGAAGCGTGGTTATTGGTGTGACTTCTTAATACCATAGCATTCAATCATAACAACGCTATATGATAAAAACATGAGATGTTCATCCATTAATTACGTTTAGAAAATACCACAACATACTTGTCTGAAAAGTTAACACCCAAATTAAGTTACAAACCATAACATGTTTAAATGAGTTCGCAAGGACTCAACAAAAGAACTTAAACAAACCCGAGCTTAGAAACATGTATCCCGTCCAGGAGTAAGATACATTCCCTAAACTCTATGACCACGGATGACATCTTTTATTTATACGCAGCTTGAAAAACATGCAACACTTGCCAGATCCACTAGTTCCCTGAAATACATGTGATGCGCGTGTGGTGTGATATATATTTAAGTATATTTTAACCCCTTTTTACACGCTAGCCCAGTTTTAAATTTATAAAACACGATATTTTACTAACACCAAACACACATATGGGCAAGTGCATCCATCGTGAGCGTAGTATAGTGTTGGCAAGATACCGAGGTCGTCCAAGGACACAAGAGCTTTTAGTACCGGTTTATCCTCAACGTCTAATCAAATCAAAAGTTAGAAAAAGGTTTTTAAATAAGAAAAATAAAACTAACTAAAATGCTGAAAAATAAAATAAAAATAAAAGCAGATAGACAAGATGAATCACTTGGATCCGACTCGTGTTTAGAGTAACCTTTGATTATTTCCACACTTTTTCACTTTTTAAGAGATTATCTTAGATATTGTAGTAGGCCCCTCTTTTGAAGGTGACGTTACCCTCAACCCAGTAGTTTGAGTCAGCAAGGATACAATCCTAAAGGGTCGGATTATTGAAAGATAATTAATTAAGTTATTAATGCATATTATGGTAGGCCCCTCTTTTGAAGGTGACGTTACCCTCGGCTAAGTAGTCTGAGTCAGCAGGGATACAGTCCTAAGTAGCCGAGTTAAAGTATTAATAGTAGCTTACATATGAGGGGATCAAAGAGTTTGGACCCCCGCCATCCAATACCGGTGGGTATTGAAGGAGGTCCTACTAAATTTGACCCAGGTTCTTGCAGGATCTATACACTGAACAAGGCAAGACTCTTACCAAACCGTTCCCTTAACCCCCGACCAGGTAGCCAACATATCTCCATATAGACCGTGGAGATATGAATGGTGAAAATCTTTTATTTTATATAGACAGTAAAATAATGCAAGACACCACGGACAAAAGATAAGGAAGAATCGCCTTCAACATAAGAAACTAGTTATTAAAGTCATTAATACATAACCAAATAAAAAGTGCGAAAAGATTAAAAATAAAAAGTATTACACTAGACACTTGTCTTCACCAAGTGATGTAAGAGACTTAGGCAAACATGGCATTTGATTGTCAAGAACTCTTACGATCAATCTTGGATCCCGAGACGACTTACACACTCTACGATGGACGATGGATGATTGTGGTGGATGATGGTTGTGATGGTGGTGGGTGGTGGGTGAAGTGTGAGAGAGGTGGTGTGCCAAGGGATGGTTTCCAAATGAGCCAAACACCCCTATTTATAGGCTGAACAGAGACTTGGGCACGGCCCCGTGTCCATTGGGCACGGCCCCGTGTCCACCTTCCTTCTCTTTCTTCATTAATTGCAGTTTGTCTGCATTAGTTGACCACGCCCCCGTGTGCAGAAGCATATCTGTACTATCAAGATTTCCCCAGATTCTGTGAATCTTAGAGTTGACCACGGCCCCGTGTCCGCTGGGCACGCCCCCGTGGTGGGTGATAGAAGCTTCTACAGCTTTGTCTTTTCTGCAATCACTTGGGCACGCCCCCATGCTCATTGAGCTCGGGCCGTGTTCAGCCTTCTGTTCTCTTGTTTTGCTTGGGAAGATGCTGTCAGGGAGGTCGGGCATGCCACGTTTGTTCCTTTTCTTGTATTTATGTTAGATTTAGCTGCCTTTTTGCTTCTTTTGTTCATTTGAGCTCATTTAATCCTGAAAATACAAAAGGAAGACAAAAACACACTTTTTCCAACATTAGTGGATCACTCGAGAGCGGCATGGAACTTACTCCTACCATAAGCTTGCCAAGTAATCAATCCTCCTCCTTTTTAACTATATACCTTTGTAAATATCAAGAGGACTTTTGGGTGAACGGTTACGCTTGGGTTAAAGGTAGGTGGTTGGGTTAGTGGTTAGTAAAAGGGCGAAAGGCGTAAAAAACGTCGGTTTTCGTGAGACTTTTTAGTTTTGAAATTTTTATTTTGATGAAGCCATTATTCAAACAAAGTTTTTTTTTTGTTTTGATAAACTTGTTTGTTTATTTCTCTTTTGCTTCATCATCATCAATTTTTATTTTTTTTTGAAAGTCATAAGAAAAACCGAGCTTGTTACTAAAAAAAAGGTTAAAAATAAAAAGGTTTTGGTGGGTGAAAGTGTGTTTGCTTTAGGTTGTGAAATGAAAAGGTTTAGGCTCAAAGAGGTTAACTAGGGGGATTTTGGGTAGGTGGTAAAAAAAAGAAAAATAATGGTGTAGAAATAAAAAGGGTTAGTCCTAATGCCTCCGTCATTTACTTACTCGGATTTAAGTTGGTAAGGACCGGGAATGTATCGTCGTGGCAAGTTCTAGAGTCGTAAGAACCAAGCGGCTATTCACACAAGAAACGAAAAATGAGCATTTAGTTTAAAGATATGTATTTGTATGCTCAATAAAGGCTCAAAACTCACTTTTTGTGGGAATGGGTTTTTATGTGATCAAGTATATATAATCAAATTTTAACTAGGTTTGTCATGCCGTTTCATAATTTTCTTATGTTGGTTCTTTTTATCACGACGCTATTGGTTGTAAATTTGTAAAAATATAATCTTTTTAGAACTTGAAATTCCCAAATTAAACCTAGACAAGTAAAGAAAATGAAAAATTTTTGAAAATTTTTTTGGGGTGATTAGCGGTTCCAATAGAGTTTTGTGTAAGGCTTGTATTTAGGACTTGCAAGATTCAAGGTTTTAGCATCCCCCCACACTTAAATTACACATTGTCCTCAATGTGTCCCAAAAATAAGTTTTTAGGTTGATTGAATGTGTAAAAAGGTGTGAAAAGGCAAAATTTTATGTTACTGGGCGTCTGGACACGGCCCCGTGGTGTTCGGGCACGGCCCCGTGTTCAGATCGCAAGTAACAAAAGTTTGTAAAAAGAAACAAAAGCCTGGGCACGGGGGCGTGTTCAATGAGCACGCCCCGTGTCCAGTTACCTGAACTGGGCATTTCCTGCAGATTGTGCAGCACGGGGCCGTGTTAGGAAGGCACGGCCCGTGCTGAACTTGCTGTAATGAAGAAAAATTTGTCGGGTGGCCCTGTTTTCGTGCATGGGGTGCTGGTTCAAGTTTCCCTTGTTATCCTTCACCATCCCGAGTGTGTTTTATCCATTACAACATCATCCAAACACCATTTTAACTAGAATCATCATTCATTTAAATAGAGAGAATTACATAATAGTCCTAATAAGTTAAAATTTTAGATAAATAGGTCAAAAGAAACACAAGAAATCTAAACCAAGAAGTTCTAGCCTAATACTTATTCTATTAGCAAAATTTCCGAAAAGATAATTCTCTCGGTTGGATGCGGGTTGAAAAACTTCTTTCTCCGGGCATGGGTCCCTCACACGTTGGCGAGCCACTCCTCTATCTCCCTTGGGAGAAGAAAGGCAGGCTCATTGGCATCGGTTTGAGGAGGTGCAATTTCCACCGGGACTTCTTGTAGACCTTCAAGAGGAGGTTCCGCTGGAATGTCGTCCCATCCGGTAGGATTGTTGACTCAAAGTGCTAGGTTCCAATCCTCTTGAGGGAGGATTGGTTCCATGGGAGGTGTCATAAGAATGTTCAACCTCTGGTGCAAGAGGTTGATTTCTTGAAAACTATTTTCCAGCCCCACCGTAAGATAATTTATACGGTCTATTAGGACCTCCTCTACCAACGTCATCTCATCAAGAGCCTCACGTAATGCCATTACGTAGCGTACGAGAGTTGCTTCAATTGATGACCTTCTTTCCCTTCGACTGTTTCTGGAGTGCGCAGAAGAGGTTCCACTGTTTTGACTAGACATTCTACAAAAACAAACCAAAAATAGTTCATTTTAATGAAACAGTAACTTCGGACACGGCCACGTGCTCAGTGAGCACGGCCCCGTGTTCACCTTTCTGCAGATTTTTGGAACAACGAATCTTGGAGTTTCAAATTATTTTTCCAACTTATGAAGATTTTTTGAGCAGAAATAACTTAAAACAATGTTATACAACTTATTTTTAACAAGTTTCCTTGAACAAAAACCCAACAAACATCATAATAAAGCTTGGAATCATGGTGATCTCAAGCTTCAATGGAGGTGTTGAAGCAAGAAAGATGAAGAAGAAAGTAATGGATAAAAGAGGAAAGGACAAGATGGTTGTTAGAACCTTCTTTTAGAAAATACCTAGGATGGTAGGTGAGAAGATCCTCTCAAATCTCTGTCCCTGGATGGTCCAAATGTGCAGGATTCTTGGCTGCATTTATAGAAAACGATAGCACGCTGCACACGGCCCCGTGTCGGCTGGACACGGCCCCGTGTGCAGGCAAGATCCTGACAAATTTTGTCCGTATTCTGACAAAAAGTCAGAAAGGAATCTTTTGGTGGACACGGGGGCGTGTTGACCTGGGCATGGCCCCGTGTCGAAAGGCTGTTTATGAAGTTTCGTCTATTTTTAAGGAATTCATCCGGATCGGGTGGTTCCTTACTGGATGGAACAACCCCAAAGTGCCTAAGATACCTTAATTGCTTTAGATTAAGACGAGAACGCAAGAGGTTGTCGGTGAGGGTGATTCCTATGCTAAATGTAGGTGGACAAGTCCAACCCTTTCCCGAGCTCTCGTTAAAGAAGGTGTATGCCGAATCGCTCAGGTCTATTTATGCATCGAACGAAGTCGATGGGGAGTCCTTCACGGCATAATCGACACAGGGACGACTATCGCTCAAGTCCTCGCTAGAGTTAGAGGTATCATCGGGAACAACGAAGTTGTTTTTATTTGAATGCGATCCCAACCATTCTTCTTGGTTATCGTCTTGAGATAAATTATTGAAATCCATCCTAAGTTCTTTTAACCAATTAAGAATTAGATCTTCCATTTGAAATAGTTCATCAAGAAGCATTTCTCCTAGAAGATCCGGTTGAGCGCATTCGAGGGAGAGATAGGGATTATTTTTACTTTCGCCCCTCTTAAGGCTACTGAAAAACAATGGGTCTATATAGTGGGGCTTATAATTTAGAAAATAACATTCTAATTCTTCATGGGAACCACCACATATTTGACACCACGTACCATAAGAGTGCCGAAAGTAAAAAATATCAGTATCACTCATGTTTGTGTCAGAAGTTACCAACCGTCGGGATCTTATGGTTTTGTTTTCAGTAGCTGAAACTTGGGCACGGGGCGTGTTGAGTGGGCACGGCCCCGTGTTCAGCTTACTGTCTGACTTAAAACAGGATTGCCAGTTCCAAGGATTGGGCACGGGGCGTGTTCAGCGGTCACGACCCGTGCTGAGTTCTGCAGAAGCTGAAAAACTAAGAAAATCCTAAAAAAAAATTAGAAAAACGATTAGGCCGTTGATTCCTAACTTTCTTAAAATCCTTGTGTCCCCGGCAACGGCGCCAAAAACTTGATGCGCGTGTGGTGTGATATATATTTAAGTATATTTTAACCCCTTTTTACACGTTAGCCAAGTTTTAAATTTATAAAACACGATATTTTACTAACACCAAACACACATATGGGCAAGTGCACCCATCGTGAGCGTAGTATAGTGTTGGCAAGATACCGAGGTCGTCCAAGGACACAAGAGCTTTTAGTACCGGTTTATCCTCAACGTCTAATCAAATCAAAAGTTAGAAAAAGGTTTTTAAATAAGAAAAATAAAACTAACTAAAATGCTGAAAAATAAAATAGAAATAAAAACAGATAGACAAGATGAATCACTTGGATCCGACTCGTGTTTAGTGTAACATTTGATTATTTCTGCACTTTTGCACTTTTTAAGAGATTATCTTAGTTATTGTAGTAGGCCCCTCTTTTGAAGGTGACGTTACCCTCAACCCAGTAGTTTGAGTCTGCAAGGATACAATCCTAAAGGGTCGGATTATTGAAAGATAATTAATTAAGTTATTAATGCATATTATGGTAGGCCCCTCTTTTGAAGGTGACGTTACCCTCGGCTAAGTAGTCTGAGTCAGCAGGGATACAGTCCTAAGTAGCCGGGTTAAAGTATTAATAGTAGCTTACATATGAGGGGATCAAAGAGTTTGGACCCCCGCCATCCAATACCGGTGGGTATTGAAGGAGGTCCTACTAAATTTGACCCAGGTCCTTGCAGGATCTATACACTGAACAAGGCAAGACTCTTACCAAACCGTTCCCTTAACCCCCGACCAGGTAGCCAACATATCTTCATATAGACCGTGGAGATATGAATGGTGAAAATCTTTTATTTTATATAGACAGTAAAATAATGCCAAGACACCACGGACAAACGATAAGGAAGAATCACCTTCAACATAAGAAACTAGTTATTAAAGTCATTAATACATAACCAAATAAAAAGTGCGAAAAGATTAAAAATAAAAAGTATTACACTAGACACTTGTCTTCACCAAGTGATGTAAGAGACTTAGGCAAACATGGCCTTTGATTGTCAAGAACTCTTACGATCAATCTTGGATCCCAAGACGACTCACACACTCTACGATGGACGATGGATGATTGTGGTGGATGATGGTGTTGTGATGGTGGTGGGTGGTGGGTGAAGTGTGAGAGAGGTGGTGTGCCAAGGGATGGTTTGCAAATGATCCAAGCACCCCTATTTATAGGCTGAACAAAGGCTCGGGCACGGCCCCGTGTCCATTGGGCATGGCCCCGTGTCCACCTTCCTTCTCTTTCTTCATTAATTGCAGTTTGTCTACATTAGTTGACCACGCCCCCGTGTGCAGAAGCGTATTTGTACTATCAAGATTTCCCCAGATTCTGCGAATCTTAGAGTTGACCACGGCCCCGTGTCCGCTGGGCACGCCCCCGTGGTGGGTGATAGAAGCTTCTACAGCTTTGTCTTTTCTGCAATAACTTGGGCACGCCCCCGTGCTCATTGAGCACGGGGCGTGTTCAGCCTTTTGTTCTCTTGTTTTGCTTGGGAAGATGTTGTCGGGGAGGTCGGGCATGCCACGTTTGTTCATTTTCTTGTATTTACGTTAGATGTAGCTGGCTTTTTGCTTCTTTTGTTCATTTGAGCTCATTTAATCCTGAATATACAAAAGGAAGACAAAAACACACTTTTTCCAACATTAGTACTAAAAAAAGGGTTAGTTTTATGCCACAATTGATGTAATTTATATGTTGCATTTTGTGCACATCAGCATGTAATTTGAAAAATCAACAAAAGTTGAGCGAGTTCATGTCTGTATGAGTATGTATAAACCTTTGTAAACATTGAAAGTATGAAAGTCCCGGTATGATAGCAAACAAGGAAAAGATCACCAATGGTTTGCAAGGCCACTGATATGTGTGACGGTGTAGGAAGACTCAAACTTAGCAAAGTTGCACCGGTCTTCCGGCTGGAAGACATAGTCACCACTATAGGCCACCCTGGCCTCATGGGTGTGGGCTCGCTACACCCAAATAGATCTATCACTTATGCCCCTCGATCCTACAAGAGGATTGATGGCCTCAAGTATACGCCTACCCATTCACATGATCTATGGTTCTTTCCTAGGCTAACCATACCAATTGTATTGTAAGTAATCCTTTGTAACATGTATTTCACCCCCGAAGTAATAAACAAAACAGTTCAGAGAAAAGGGGGACATGAACTCACAGTATTGCGTCTTCAGTACTGGCACTCAAAACTCCTCAGCAAACACGACTACCTAGAGTGTACTAACGTCTATTAGACGAACGGGTCGTGCCTTTGCTTAGTATGAATGTTTTGGAGTTACGTTTCTAATGTTATTCCAAGTTGTATAATTATTTGTCAAAATACTTAATATTTCAACTTAAATTATATTTAATTTTGGAATAATTGTTTAAGCAATATTCCTATAACAATACTTCTCAAGTATTTTATTCTCGTAATTCCTTCCCAAGGATGAGGGTATCTTATACATGTATTTTCGAAATATTGTATTTGTAGTTCCATATTAATATATTTTCAAGTCTCACCTTTAGAAAATATATAATAATTTATTTTGTCCCAAAATAATGTATTGTCCAGAAAATATAAATTTTTCCCAAAAATCATATATTTTCTAAATATACTAAGAAAATATATTTTAACTTCCCCAAAAATAATATTTTCCCTTTTGTCAGAGTATGATATAACTTTGTAATATTTACAAAAATCATATTTTCCTTTCTTGTATCCAAAATAATATTTACCAAAGATATATATGTAACGGTATTTTTCGGAATATTTTATAAGTTACGTTCTATCATTCGGTTTCACAATATTAAGTGTGTAACTTATATATTTATCCCTTGTGATCTTTGGTATTATTTGGGATAGTAAATTTCACGGTACTTTGTTAAGTGATATTATTTTACCCTAAGATAATATAACCATTTCACCGAGTATACAAATAATCACACAAGTGTCTTAATATTTATATATACTTTAAATATATATTCACCCATTTTTATTTATAAAACCAACCCCCAATACTTGTATTTTGTTACAAAAAATTATGGCAAAGTTCGTATTGAAAACCATAGTTAAAATACACTAGCTAATAAATATTTGTTAGAAAATATTTCTTTAAGTGTTTATATTTTTAGAAAATTTTGCCATAGTTTCCCCTAAAAAATGGAGGTGTCCATGCTATCAAAGCATATCATTTTCTTTTCAAAAATCATTACAAACAATCAACAACCAATCCCTAAACATCTTACACTTACCAAGTGCAAAAACTATACATTTTTCATAACAATATGAACTTGATCTTTTCGCAAAAACTTGTAGTAACTTGGTAAAGTGTTTAATGGGTTTAGTTACCCTTCAAAGTGTGTTTATCCTTTAAAAATCTCATTCTTAAAGAATTTATGTGTTTACAACTTGTTAGATGATCCTTCCAAAAATCATTCTTTTGAACTCTTCTTGTAAATAAAGTGCTCTTACACTTATTTTATCACCAAAAATAGTGTACATTTAAACAAGCATCAAGATCTTCTAAAAATCACATTTTGGACTTGATTCTTTTGGAAAACCACTCATGAATCTTAGATTCATAAGATTACTAGCTCACTTTATTTATTATTTTTCAAGAAATCATCTTATTTTCAAGTTCATGCTCATGCATGAGGATGATCTTCTTGTGTTAGCACATAATCATCCTCTAACTTGCTAGATTATGTGTTTAATCACAATCTAGCAAGCTCCTTATGATGATCAACATCATAATCTCAAGTAAACATCAACAAGTATCATACACACTTTAAACAACATTATTTCATCAAGATTTCATCATATGTAAGCTTCAAGTTCATGATTCAAGATTATGTTCTTTTAGGGTTCTTGTGATTTATAACATAACACATCTTTTTAACAAATCAAAATTGGAACTATCAAAAGGGTTGTGAGAGTCTTACTACTAGCTCTAAGCTAGGGAAGAACACTTGATGAAAGAAGATGATGAAAATGGTGGATGAAAGCAAGCAATAGAGATCCTTCAAGTTCCACAAGCTTCAAGCTTCCTTAATCACCTTCTAACATCTTGAAATGAGCTTGGATTGCATGAACTTGAAATGAAAACAATGGTGGTGGTGGTGGCTACTTACGGTCGAGAGGGAGAGGAAGAGAGTGAGAGAGATGAGTGATGAGTTGAAGTGTGAAAGATGAAGATCTCTTGAATATCATGTGCCACACTTATAATCATCACCTCTCAATATTTTGTTCATAAGGGCAAGCAAAAATCCAATAAAATAAAGAAACAAATCTTGAAGTATGGTGGTGGGGTCCTTGTGACCATAAATACCAAGGGGGGGGGGGGGGGGGGGGGGGGTGGGGGGGGGGGGGTGGTGGGGTGGGGGGGGGGGGGGGTAAATGTAAGTTTGAATGGTAAATTAGATAATAGTTGGAGGTTAAGTGTAATGTCTAGTGTTTTAAGTGTATGATGCATTATATAGTGTGTTAGGGTGTTCGGGGATCATAACTAGTTCAGAAATAATAAAACAATGCTTCTAGCAATATTTTGGTGTTCCGGGTAATGTCCGGTTGTTCGGTTAGATACTGGTTCGTTAAAGTGTCAAGTTATTCCGTTTAATGACCTTTATGTTACTTTTTGTGACACTTTTAATTTCCGACACTTAGGAAAGCATTCAGGACCATTTAGTCAAATTTTTGCATGCAACTAGCTTGTTAAAAAGCTGAATTTTGCTGAAAAATGCAGAATTCTGCACTTTAAGTGGATTTTAGGCACTTTCTGGCACTTTATCTATCACCTAGTGACGCAGTTTTATGGTCCTTACCTCCCTACACACCATACTAGTGTAGTACCTTGTCCCTGGCCCATACTGAGTCTCAAAACACTGTCTGTCTATGTACTGAACCCCGTCAGCATATTCCCGTTCTATCTGGTAACTGTGCTAACCGTGCTTTGTGCATCATGTATGTCAATATAGTTTGTATGTGATAATGATGTGATATTATGTAATATGTGATGCACATGTAAGTATGATGCAGTAATCAGAAAGCAGTTAAGTAATTCAGCACAGTTATTAAGCACTTAATTAATATTAATTAATTGTACGGATACCTGGATTTATGAGGGTTGTCACAACGCAAGCCATTAGAATTTCAAGTTGGAGACAAGGTACTCTTGAAAGTTTCTCCTTGGAAAGGAATAGTTCGATTTGGTAAGAGAGGAAAGCTAAGTCCAAGGTACATAGGACCATTCACAGTTACCCAACGAATAGGACCAGTTGCCTATCGATTACAACTACCAGAAGAGCTAGCCGGGGTGCATGATGTGTTTCATGTATCTAATCTCAAGAAATGTTTATCTGACGAATCCCTGGTAGTACCTCTTCAAGATATCGAGGTAAATGAAAAGCTGAAATTTGTTGAGAAACCTCTCCAAATCGAAGACAGAAAGGTCAAATTCCTCAAACACAAGAGATTGGTACTGGTCAAAGTAAAGTGGGATTCAAAGAGAGGACCGGAGTACACATGGGAATTGGAATCAGAAATGAAGCGCAAATATCCTTACTTATTTCAATAAATCTCGAGGACGATATTTTAAATAAGGTGAGGAGGATGTAAGGACCTACACGGAAATGTCCCAAAACACTCCGTAAGTGGAAACCCGGACCCCCAAAACCCTAAATTTCACAAAAATTCAAGAAAATCAAGTTTTATCCATCTGTCGCGGGCCGCGTAAGAATTAAGCAGGGCTTATGCGGGGCGCGACAGCCTTGCTAAGCTCCGGATAACGATCAGGGCCACGTGTCAACCACGTGGCAAACCTACACCGTGACACGGCAGCCCTAGCCGTAGCTAGGGTGGCCCTCGCGGGCTGCGTAGGATTTCCTTAGAGTTTACGCGGGCCTCGACAAACTCAATTTTCAGCTATAAATTGGACGTTGCATGGCCTTTTCTTCTGTGTTCGAAAATTCAGTTCAAAAACGTCAATATTCTGCTTAAAACGTGTGTTTAAGGGTCGAGACGCTGCTACGATTACAGGGTAATAACTCGATCACTGCTACGATATAATGTCCGATCAATTGAAACCGATCCGATGGATGTTTAAGTGCTGCCCGAATTCGGGCTATACTTTGTCATTCGTCGTGAGGGTTTTGATTTCGTGAAGTTATCGTAAATGTTGTATTAAGTTACTAACCTAGTTTCGTTTGCATTATTTAACTAGGTTACTCAGCTTAATCAGTAGGCAAAACTCTGTCCAGCTAAACTTGCAATGTGAGTCATTCTCTTTTTATCAAAAGTGTTTTGCAATACCTAAATGTTTCCAGTTATATTTTACAGGCATTAAGTCTTTGTTATCTTAAATTACTGGCAGTAAGTGGGGTATTGTGCACAATTACTACTGTTTTATCACTTTTAGGTGAAAGGACCTAAATAATGATACACGTCACGTTGGGTGAACGGACCCAATAGTGGCATGACCACAGTCATAGATCCGGTCGAGTGACAACTGAACCAGCAAATTATAAGATAGGGGCAATGGTAATCGCTCTTAATACTGTAATCTATAACAATGTGTCATTTTATGAAAATTGAATGACTCGCCAGTATTTCCCCGCTGATAAAATCTTTTTAAACATGTTTCAGGTGATTTACTGTGAACAAAGGAAAAGTGTCGCGTAGCACTCCAGGTTGATTGAAGTGGCTCTAGTAAATAAATAAACATGTTTTTGTAAACAGGGGATTTCTCAGTGAAATTCCTTTATTGTAAATAACGGGATTTGTTCCCGAAATTTGAAATGAAATAAAAGGGTGTTTTCAGTTTAAACAATCCTGTTAAATTTTCCGCTGCCTAATTAAACACCAATACCACGGGTTTCTGTCCCGCGGCTTCTGAACCGGGTAAAACCGGGTCGGGGGTCGTGACAGAAAAAGGTGGTATCAGAGCCACTGATTTAAGCCAATTAAGTATTTAGAAATACTTAATTTTGCAGATTGCCATTTTGTGATTCTGTGAAAATTTAAATTACAATACATAAAATTTGGATTTGGATTTTTGTGTGTTTCTTCATGTGTGCTAACAGCATGAATGAACTGTCAGAGGCACTCCGAAACTTTACTATCCATACCACCGATATGGGTTTGTGATGGTAGGAACTTTTACATTGAAATGAAACTTCAATTGTTAATCGTTTCATATTCTGTGCGTGCAAGTCATCCGACCTTGTGAAGTCACAAGAGTCCGAATTTATTAAGATTTTGTAGAGTCCGAGTTTAATAAGTCCTTATAAGTGTCCGAACTTGCAAAACAATTCAGAGTTTATAAATATTTGTGATACCTGTTCCGACTTTATCGATATAATCCGAATTTATATGAGTTCAAAGCAGTCCGGGTTTGTGTATAATTTATGTGGGAGTCCGAACTTGCAAGAAGGTCCGAGTTTGGTATGGGGTCTGAATTACTTAAATACCTCCGAGTTTGATATGGGTTTCGGGTTTTCTTCACTGAGTCTGGGTTTCTTTTGTGTTTGGGCCTGGCCAAATGTACATCATGATATCCGGACTTCACAACAAAATGGGGGCCGGGGTAATGATTTCGAATTAAATCAATAAAGGGGTCTGAGTTGTGGGATTTTGATTATGGTCCGAACTTCTCTAGCATTTGTAATGGTCCAGCTTTTTCTGATATGTATTTATATTCTGGACAACTACGTATCATGTCCGCATATGTGTATTTATATTCCGAACGTCATGTCCGCATATGTGTATTTATATTCTGAACATCATGTCCGCATATATGTATTTTTATTCTGAACAATTACATATCATGTCCGCATATGTGTATTTATATTCTGAACATCATGTCCGCATAGGTGTATTTATATTTTGAACAATTGCATATCATGTCCGCATTTATTGTAATATGCATGTGGGGGGTTTAATTGATTGGTTGTGTGGGCCGATCCCGATGATATATGAGTTGTAGGGAATGGTGATAGATTATGATGGGTCAACGTTTATTAATTGATAAATGGGCTTTGAACTTCTTAATAATATAAATGACCGGATTTCAATAAATGATGAATCCGAATTGGTTAAGTGTTTTGGACTTTGTTGTTTGTTCCGGGTACATGAATATTGCCGAGTTATGTGTTGTCCGTATCTCTCAAAAACACACTGCATGTTACCAGTAATGTCACCAGCTAAGGAATCCACTGTTGCTGTATAATAACATGATAACCTGATCGATAACCTGGTCACAGTAAACACTTGTTTGGATATTAGGGTATTGCATAACCCTACCTACACACATACTTATATTTATTGTACATTAGGTCGCGTGTAATGAACCTAACACATCATTAACGCGTAGAAGCATGTTAACAATAAGGTGAGTTCACTACTCTTTCACAAGCATGCGTCCCGGGGGGACAAACAAACTAATATTCCTTGGAGGAATACTTTTAAAACGTTGTAGTTTAAATTCGATGTTGGTTAATAAATTCAAACTTTATCACGAAAGTCCCTACTTACTACTGAGTTAGTTGTCTGGGAGGCAACGGGGTATTAGTTGATAGCGCTATTAGGCTTGACAAACCTCACACCGTGCTGGGGGTCGGGCGTGAACTATTGACCTTATACACTTATATCAATGCTGATAGACATTGATGAGGGAACAACAAACATGACAGTCATTCGGTATCGAGTTTATTATTCTTGGCATGTTTTTAAACTAAACACTTACATGATTTATGTTAAACAAAACTGTGAACTCGCCAACTTTATGTTAACACACTTTTCTGCATGTTTGCAGTTCGTTAGATACATCATGCTTTGGAACTTGTAGTCTGAGGGGGGAAGAGTGTCATGGGGCGTGTTGTTTAATGAACAATGAATGTTACGCTTTTTAAACAATTTGGTTTCATATGATTAAATCATTTATAATTGCTTCCGCTAAATGTATACATTGTTGAAACGTTTTTTTTTTTTTTTTTTTTGAAATGCACTATTTATGTTGGACATGATGTTTGTATTTATTATTAATTAATATTAGTTCGACATGATTAGTGGCTGGATGCTGGTACGTCACACGTCTCACGGTGAAATCCGCATGTGGTATTTTGGGTGTGTAACACTAAGGGCCTTTTTTTGGCTCGCCCAGAGCACTTGAATTTTCAGGATCGGCCATGCCCCGTAATGTAGGTAAAAAAAGTTTTCCGTTCTATAAATATACATTAAAAAAATTGGGATACCCATGAATATTTCTTTTAGTTCCGCCAGTGATCTTCACCACCTGAAAACATCACCTAACCACCACCAAAACCTAGTTACCACTAATCCGTATTTATTAAAACATTATTAAAAAAGTAACTAAACCAAAAATTGAGGAATTTATTTAACTTTATGCAAACAACCTAGAAAGTTCCATGGTCCAAATCCAATCAGTCCTCCACTAGTACTAAAACTGGACATGTAGAGGCCGAATTTACCACAACTACTTTCCAGCGGCAAATTCGAAAGCCACGTGACACGACCTAAAAAGTCACTAACGTGGCCCTCTTAATATCCAGTATTGTCTTCATCCCCTCCCTCCCCTATATAACTAACTAACCCACCACCTCAACAACCACCATCAATAACAAACAACCTTATTTAACATTAATTAATCCCACACATAACCTTCTCTCAATCATCCATTGTAGTAATGGCAGCAGCTACTTCAGTACTCTTCATGTCTACCCCCGTTGCACGTCTCACCACCATCCCTTCATCTAGAAGAACCCTCAACTTTGCTGTCGTCAGGTGCTTGTCACAAGATCAACAACCTTCAACCAAAACTCCAGCCACACCAACTCCGCCTCCACCACCACCGGCTCCGAAAGTCAGCACCAAGTTTTCCGACGTGTTGGCGTTCGGTGGGCCTGCACCGGAGAGGATTAACGGAAGGTTGGCGATGATAGGGTTCGTGTCAGTGATGGCTGTAGAGTTGAGCAACGGTCAGGATGTGTTCGCTCAGATCTCTCACGGTGGAGTTCCGGTGTTTGTAGCGACGAGTTTGTTGCTGTCGGTGGCGTCGTTGGTGCCGTTGTTTAAAGGGGTGAGGGCGGAGTCGAGGTCGAATGGGTTGATGACGTCGGATGCAGAGCTGTGGAACGGGCGGGCTGCGATGTTGGGTTTGGTCGCTTTGGCTTTTACCGAGTATGTTACCGGCAGTCCGCTTGTATGATTAATTTTTGTATATAGAAAAAGAATCATAGAAACAAAGAGTGCTACAAGAAATTATTTTCAGATTGTGAATTTATATAATTTTGTCAAGAAATGTTAGTAGACATGTAATTTGAAAGATATCTATGAAAGGATATGGATTGTTGCAAGTACAAGTGTAAGTTTTGATTTTAATTGCCTGCGTAAAGAGCCAAGTGTAGCTAACTGCCTATAGCGCCGAAAAGCTCGTGGCTCATAGCTCACTCGGATTTAGCTTGAAAAAAGCTCGATCGATATGGCTCGGTTTGAAAGTGAGCCGAGCCAGCTTGACTCGGTTAGAAGGGAGCCTAGCTTTGCTCAACTCGTAACGAGCCAAGTTCGCTCGGTTTGTCTTGCTTCTTAACTTGGATTATTTTACTTTTATACGTCTTATTTTAATATACATATAATATATATTATAAAAAATTGGTTATTATTTGCAGGTATTTAGGAATGCAGTTAGATATCTATAACATATATGGGGTTGATTAGGATGCTAATAAGCTTATATTATATTTCGTTGAGATTTGAAACTTTCTTGGTATTTGATTAAACTTGAATTTGGCTTGTAATATAGTAGGTTGAACTTATTTTGGATACATTATATTTTAAATTATTGAATGATATGTTAAAATATTGAATTTTGAAAGCTATGTATTAATATTTATTTTTAAATTCGAGCCAAGTCAAACTCGAGCTAAGACTTTCAGCTCGGTTTATAAGTGAACAGGCCTACTAGCTCTATAGGTATATGATAACCTGGTAACTGCGTTTCACTATGAAATATTGTCAAATAGTTTGGGCTAAAATCCTTTGATGATCATATATTGGCTTACGATGTGCTAAATTCCACAACCCATCCATCTCATATGTCTTGGTTCATGTATAAAACTAACTAATATATGTTGAATACATGAATGCGTGCATATTTAGTATTGATACGAGTCTTATTTGAGTTTACTCGGATTTATAATTTATAAACTTCGTGACTTGTTATACTTTGGTATATTTGTTAAAACTGTTAGTATATACAACAATCCGAAAAAAGAAAAATAGGAAAAGGGAATGGGACTCTAACAAGTATCAAATCATAATACTTATTAAATTTTGGACTATGGATAGAAACTTTATTATATAATATTATATTTTTAAGTTTCAATATCACAGTTTTTACTTTAATTCGTTATTTAATCTTCATTTAATTTAATTTTTTTTAATAATTTGTACAACTAAATTAATGTCATAGCATGATGGAAGTCCACTACTATATGTTAAAACGAATAAAAGGAAACTAACCTTAAAAATACTAACATCAAAAGGCCTAACAAGTGGCTTTTACATCCCGGTCCAATGATAACAATAATGTGCTTTTGGCCGAAGTTAGACTGTGGGGTATGGGGCGTGGGTTGGCTGAAAACGCCCAAGCCACCACCCCGGGGGCTTGGGTTTGGGCGTGGCCCCTTTGGCGTGGGTTTCAGCCCGAGCATGGGGCGGTCTAGCAAGGTGACATGACGAGCTCTCAATGGCCAAACCAAACTCATGCCCCCAACCCAAGCCCCACCATACCCCATAGGCGTGGGTTTGAATTTGTTTTCCACATGTCAACTCATGCCCCCAAACCCACACCCACCATACCCCATAGCCTTAACTAGTCCAAAAAATGAAAAGTGTTCATCAGCCGGTGGATATTTGTGGGATAAGCATTGGAAAAGCTGTATATTTACATAATAAAAATTAGCAACAAATGGAGGCATTAGGTGTTGTAACCTATGTTTTGGGGGTTTTTCAAAAAAAACTGTTGATATTTCACTTTAAACCCAAAAGTACTTGATATTGTAGGTTTAACCCAAAGTTTTTTGTTTTTCCGATTTAACCTCACAACTTTTTTACTTTCAACTTTGATCCCCTATGTTTTTCATATTTTGCAAAATTTTTCGTTTTACCTTTGGTTCTAAATTTTGTGAGTTAACACGGCACAATTTGTGTGTGGATCAACGATTTTACGTTTTGTTATACGCTTCGTTCTAAATTTTACGAGTGAACATGGCGTAACGTACGTGTGTGGTTCAGTATATTTACGCCGTCTATTTTTTCCCGTTTAATACGTTCGTCACAATGCGCGAGTCCTAAATCGAGTTAGTTATTATTTTCTATGTTTTATATGTCCGTCTAATTTCTCCACATAAAAAAGCCACAACTTCAATGTTGGTGGTCGTTGGCTATAGTGTGGCGTTGGTGCTATTTGTCACGGTCTTATGCCCCCGCCGCAACGCAGGGGCTTAACACGATAGGTTATTTATATGGATACAAGTCATGTAACGTAGTAACTATGATACCATTAATTGTATTGAACATATTTGGTGAATTACTTATTTGTATAAGATAGTTATACAGAATTAACCGACAAAAACATTTTTAACACATTGTAAATGTGAATCTGATCAACAGCGTGTCAATTTCGTTGGCCGCGACGCAACGCGCGCGGGTCAAGGTTCTAGTTTACAGTCATTTAATGTTTTTAATTACATATAACCAATGGGGTAAGACTTTAAACACTTAGGTCGAGAAGGGGAAAGTTTTGGGTTTATGTCCACAAACGATAGGGCATTAAGAGCATCCCCAATACGGGTGTTTTTTTGATGTTTTTATGATGCCAAGGTGACACTGCCCGACCAATCACAAACATTCTCTCTCTTGCCCCATTCCCATCACCTAAAAACAACAGTCTCTCTCCTCTCTCCTCCCTCCCTCTCACAACACCTTTCTCTCTCCTTAAATACATGTTTTTCACTACATACATCACCACACCTTCTCTCCTCCACCTCACACTCTCTCTCATCCACCTCACCTTTCTCTCTCTTTAAAAACACTCAAATACACCTTATTGGGGATGCTCTAAAGAAATTAGTCATTAAAAAAATGTAAATAAAAAAGAAGAAATCGTGACCTGACATTAAAATTACACATACATAATGGACGTGGTTTATGT
>JARYGA010011267.1:0-12159 GCA_030545235.1 Helianthus tuberosus | reverse complement strand
TTGGGGCATTGGTTAAACCAAATGGCATGACAGTAAATTCATAATGGCCATACCTTGTTCTGAAAGCGGTCTTAGGAATGTCCTCTTCCTGTACCTTTAATTGATGATATCTTGACCTTAAGTCGATTTTTGAGAAAAATCGTGCTCTTTGCAATTGGTCGAACAAATTATTGATTCTTGGTAATGGATACCGATTCTTAATCGTGACCTTGTTCAATTCACGGTAGTCAATGCACATACGCATTGATCCGTCCTTCTTTTTAACGAATAAAATCGGTGCTCCCCATGGCAATGAGCTTGGCTGTATGAATCCATTTTCCAATAATTCATCTAACTGTTTCTTTAGTTCCTGCATTTCTGTGGGTGCCAAACGGTAAGGTGCTTTGGCAATTGGTGTTGTCCCTGGTAGCAGGTGGATTCTGAATTCAACTTCCCTGTCTGAAGGTTGCCCTAGTAATTCTTCTGGAAATACATCTGAAAACTGGGATACTACTAGAATATCCTTTAGTTCTTTTCTTTTAGTGTTAGTGATTATGGAAATTAAATACACTAATGATCCTTTTCTTACATAACTTGCTGTTTTCATCACAGAGATGAATTTTGTGGATCTAATGGGTTTATTTCCTTTAATTGTGATCTTTTCACCCCTTGGTGAATTTACTTGGATTGAATTTTGATCACATAAAATACTGGCTTTATGGGTTATTAACCAATCCATTCCTAACACAACATCAAATCCTGCCAAATTCATTGGGTAAAGGTTTGCAATAAATTTTTGATTTAGAATTTCTATTCTTGCTCCCTCAAGATTTCAGAAATTTTAATGGTTTCCCCATTTGCTGTCTCTACTAGACATTCTTATGGGAGTTTAGTTAATGGTTGATTGAGAAGTTTGCAAAACGAAGTATTAATAAAACTTTGGTTTGCACCAGAGTCAAATAATACTTTAGCGAAAATGTCATTAACTAAAAACGTACCGGCGATCACATCCGGGATCATCTTTCCTTCTTCTGCGGTTAGAACAAATGCTCTAGCATTTTTAGTATTCTTAGTGTTCGTGGCTGGAGCTAGTTTTGGACAGTTTGACTTGATATGACCTTGTTCTCCACAGTTGAAGCATATCATGTTGTTAAGCTTCTTCCTGCAGTCTTCATCCTTGTGCCCAGATATTTTGCAGAAATTGCAGTATATGGAGCATCTTCCAGAATGCTTCCTTTTGCAATACTTGCAATAGGGTGTAGAGGTAGAACCTACATTTTTCCCACGGTTAGAATTTCCAAAACGGAATTCTTGGGTAAGCTTCTGGGTTAGGTTCCTCATTTGATCATCTTCTCGTGTACGCACTAACTCATCTGTCAAGGTGTTTGCTAGTTCTACAGCTTCTTCTATGGTTTGAGGTCTAGTGTAACACCCTAAAATTTGTACCCTTGATTTTAGACAAAATATAGTTAAGTACATGACTTTCATTAACAAAATTTAATAATAACCATGACCTTAGTCGACTAATGACTAAGTTACATAATTTCAAAACTGTTTAAAATGTGTTAACGACCCATACACAAAGACTACAAAAGATGTAAGACGTTGCGGAAGCTTCAAAAATAGAGTGTTCGGTTCTTCATCTTATCACTTGATCGCCACCCGTAAGACTTGTCGATTTACCTATGATCAAAACCATTAAAACATTAGTTTCGATGTTATAGTATAATATAATCACAAAGTTGTACATCACATTTGAAATAATAAACACAAACAACTATTCTGGATCCACCGTAAATTACGGTATCACCGTAATTTACGGTGATCCCTGAAGTTTTGTGGTCACCGTAAACCAGGAGGTTTACACCGTAACAGATCTGACCTCTACCGTAAATTACGGTATTACCGTAATTTACGGTAAAACCTGGAGATCAATGTCTTGTTATGTTTGAGTCATCTCATTCTAACAAATCTGGTAATTTACTTTCCTAACATCCATAACATCAAATTTCTAGTGTTCTAATAATGTGATAAATATTTACCAATAACATAACACTATCCATCATATTCCGGAGTATATGTATATATCATATTTCACATGATTTATTGACCCGTTTGGCTCGTCTAAGGAAATCATCCTATATGGCGACTACCAACGCGTACCAACCGAATTTAATATATCAATCAATATAACGCCTTCGAGGCATAATTCACAACAACTCTTATTCAAAATTCACTTACATATTTAAATCATCCGATATAATAAATGTAACGGAACAAGTTACATACCTTAGCGCACGCCCTTCAACCGTGAGTCACCACCGGCTTGTCCACTCGACGTTCCGGTATCTTGTCCTATAGAGTTCAATGTTATCTTGTTTAGAACTCTTTGTAAACCATATTTCACATAATAGTTAAAACATCACGATTAGGCGTTTTAACTACAAAATTCTAATTTTCAAGTCTTCTTTGAGGCATTTCAACAAACACTTCATATGCAGAATTTTTATACCTTTAGTAATCAACTTCTTAACTTGCTAATTAGCTAACTTGACAACAATAAAGCCCTCCTATAGTGTTTTAAGCATCATATCTTTCTGAAATCACTTTCAACAATCAAATTACACTAGAATAATCATCCTAAACCCTAGTGTTCATCTTCATCTTGTAAAACCCATAACCCACCTTCAAGGTGTTCATGGAATTTCCTGAAATTGGACATGATTTCATATGTAGTTGTCTAGGTTCCACTTCTAGACACTACATCATCTCTAATCAAATCAAACAACACACATGCAACATCTAATCTTAGATTTTCCAAAATCATGAGAATTTCAAACAAAGGATTAACACGAATTTTTACATACCTTGTAATCCTCTTGTGATGAGGATCACTGTTCTATGTTCAGATTTCGTTTTTGATCAGATTTGAGCCCTCAATTTGATTGTTTTGGTGAGATTATGGTTTTTGGAAAGGGGGTGTCGCCCCCTGCTTCTCCTTGATCGACCAACACCCAGATTTGGGGTGTTCGGTTTATTTTTATTTGTTCCATTTAATTAAGTTTCAGAATTAACAACTAAGGTCCCTCTACTTTGTTCAACATAATTTAATTTAGTTGTTTTTATCCTTACTTTGAGTTATTTCTAGCCTATTAACTAACTAGGTTAGATTTCCTAGTTAATAAATTCTAGTTTATTAAAACCTTACTAATTCAAATTTAAGGTTTTATATTTTCGGGGTGTTACAAGTCCACCCCCCTTAAAAGGGGTTTCGTCCCCGAAACCGTAGTACGTACCAAATAAAGTAGGGTGAAGTCGTCGCATCTCCTCTTCGGACTCCCACGTAGTGTCCGAACCCTTTCTATGCTCCCATTTAACCTTGACTTGTTCAATTTGCTTATTTCGTAAACGTTTGACCTTTCTGTCTAAAATTTCAACCGGTCTTACCGCATAATTTAGACTATTATCCACTTCGATATCATCGTAATGGATATAGGTCGTTTCGTCTGCTAGGCACTTTCTTAATTGAGATACGTGAAAAGTGCCATGGATCCCACTCAGCTCCTCCGGTAGTTCAAGACGGTAAGCTACCTTGCCAACTCTTCCGATAATTTTAAATGGCCCGATAAACCTTGGGCTTAACTTCCCCTTCTTTCTAAATCTAATAACACCTTTCCATGGGGACACTTTTAGCATGACCATGTCACCGACTTGAAATTCAATTGGCCTTTTCCTTTTATCAACATACGCCTTTTGCCTGTCTTGAGCCGCTTTCAAGTGTGCCCGAACTTTATCGATCTTTTCGTTCGTGGCTCGTACTATGTCTTGGTGGGCGAGTTCACGTGGACCCACTTCACCCCAACAAACCGGGGTTCGACACTTCCTACCGTAAAGCAGTTCGTATGGTGCCATTTTAATACTAGATTGGTAACTGTTGTTATACGAAAACTCGACTAACGGTAGGTGAACATCCCAACTGCCTCCAAAGTCGATTATACACGCCCGTAGCATGTCTCCCAATATTTGTATCGTTCTTTCACTTTGTCCATCCGTTTGAGGATGGTACGCAGTGCTAATGAACAATTTGGTCCCCATTTGTTCTTGGAAATCACGCCAGAAATTCGAAGTAAACCGGGTATCCCTATCCGACACGATGGACACCGGCACTCCATGACGTGCTATGATTTCATTGGTATAGACTTCTGACATCTTTTCTGACGTATAAGTCTCAGGAATCGGAATGAAGTGAGCACTTTTCGTCAATCTATCCACCACTACCCATATGGCATCAAAACCACGATTCGTCTTAGGCAGCTTGGTTAACAGGTCCATTGTAATATGTTCCCATTTCCAAACCGGAATTTCTAACGGTTGGAGTTTACCGTATGGTTTCTGGTGCTCCGCCTTGACTTGTAAACATGCCAAGCATTTTTCCACATATTTCGCCACGTCCCTCTTCATTCCGGGCCACCAATAATTTTGTTTCAAATCATTGTACATCTTGGTCGCACCCGGATGAATTGAATAACGGGATTTTTGAGCTTCATCAAGTAGAAGCGCCTTTACTCCACAGGTATGTGGGACCCATATCCTTCCGGATCGAGTCTTTAACCCGTGATTCCCATCCGACAAGTCTTTCAACTGACCAATTATTCTTTCCTTCTTCCAATTCTCTTCTTTTACTGCTTCTAATTGCGCCTCTCGAATACGTTCAAGTATACCCGAGGTTACCACGAGTTGCATCGATCGTACTCGTATCGGGACATAATCCGCTTTTCTGCTCAGAGCGTCCGCTACCACATTTGCCTTTCCGGGGTGATAATGTATCTCACAATCATAGTCTTTCACCGTTTCCAACCATCGCCTTTGTCGCATATTTAACTCCTTCTGATCGAAGAAGTATTTCAAGCTCTTGTGGTCGGTGAATATGGTGCATTTTACCCCATACAAGTAATGCCTCCATATTTTTAATGCAAATACCACCGCTGCCAGCTCGAGATCGTGCGTGGGGTATTTCTTCTCGTGTATCTTCAATTGTCTCGAGGCATAGGCTATTACCTTGCCCCGTTGCATCAACACGCAACCGAGCCCCGATAATGAAGCATCCGAATATACCACCATGTCTTCGACTCCGTCCGGCAATGTCAGTACCGGAGCTTGAGTTAGCCTTTCTTTTAGCGTCCGAAATGCTTTTTCTTGATCGACTCCCCAAACAAACTTTGCTTTCTTTTGGGTTAACTTTGTTAGCGGCGATGCAATCTTGGAGAAATCTTGAATGAATCTCCTATAATATCCAGCAAGCCCCAAAAAGCTTCTAATTTCAGAAGGGTTCTTCGGGGAATTCCATTTTGACACTGCTTCTATCTTTGACGGATCCACCAATACTCCATCGGCATTTATGACATGACCTAAAAATTGAACCTCTCGTAACCAAAAGGCACATTTAGAGAATTTTGCATATAACTTCTCTCGCCTAAGTGTCTCTAACACTTCTTGTAAATGATGTGCGTGTTCAGCTTCATTTTTCGAGTACACCAAGATATCATTGATAAACACGATGACCGACTTATCCAACATTGGCTTGCAAACCCGGTTCATGAGGTCCATGAAAGCAGCGGGTGCGTTTGTTAGCCCGAACGACATCACGAGGAATTCGTAATGTCCGTACCTTGTGCGGAAAGCCGTCTTCGGCACATCTTCTTCTTTGACCTTTAGTTGGTGATACCCCGATCTAAGGTCAATTTTGGAAAACCAATTCGCGCCTTGTAATTGGTCGAATAAATCATCTATCCTCGGGAGCGGGTACCGGTTCTTTACCGTGAGTTTGTTTAACTCTCGGTAATCAATACACATACGCATGCTCCCGTCTTTCTTCCTTACGAACAATACCGGTGCGCCCCAAGGAGACACACTCGGCCTTATGAATCCCTTGTCAAGCAGGTCTTGGATTTGGGACATCAACTCTTGTAGTTCCGACGTCGCAAGTCGGTACGGGGCTTTTGCTACAGGTTTCGCGCCCGGAATCAATTCGATCCCGAACTCTACTTCCCGTTCAGGCGGTATCCCCGGTAAATCTTCCGGAAAAACATCTTCATAATCTCGTACTACCGGTACCTCTCCAATCTTTCGTGATTCTTTCTCGGCCTCATTTGCATAAATTATGAATGCCTTGCATCCTCGCTTCATGAGCTTGTGAGCTTTCAACATCGAACATACTATGGGGTTGCCTCGTTTTTCGCCATAAATGGTGACGTGTTTTCCGCTCGGAGATGTTAGTTTTATCTCTTTGCGAAAACACACGACCTTTGCATGGTATTGAGATAGCCAATCCATCCCAATGACTACTTGGAATTCTCCCATCGACATCGGAATTAGATTTATCAAATATTCTTCATCGTCAATGCTCAATTTACAGTTTTCACATACATCACAAACAATAAAACTCTTGTTATTACCTATCTCTACTTCTAAGGGCACAGGTAATTTTGTTAAAACAAATGAAGGATGTCGAATAAATCCATATGAAACAAAGGATTTATTCGCACCCGTATCAAATAACACGCGTACAGGAATTGAATTTACAGCAAATATACCTGAGACCACGTCCGGTTCCACCTTTGCTTCTGCGGCGGTTAGTTGAAAAGATCTTGCCTTTGCTTTCGGGGCTTCACCTTTAGGTTCTTGCCCATCCTTCTTTCCAACCAGTTCCGGGCATTCCGACTTCTTGTGACCCGTTCGATAACAATTGTAACAAACCGTCACTTTCTCCGGACAAGACATAGCCATATGTCCCGTTTTCTTGCATATAGGACAAGGCTTATCCTTGTAACGGCATTCACCCTTATGATTTTTCCCACAAATTTTGCAACCTGGTGTACTACCTTTAGCATCTGATCTCTTTGCTGTTTCATTCGTTCTTGCTTTCTTGGTAGGGCTTGGATTCACATCTTGTGCCCTTCGTTCACCCCGTTCTATACTCTTTTTCAATTCAATCTCCCTTTCCCGAGCAGCATTGACAATCTCGGTAAGGGTCTCGTACTTTGAAGGGGTTATGAACTCTCTATACTCCGCGCTTAGCATGTTATGATAATAATAGACCTTTTGCTCTTCATTCGTTATCAAATCATCACAGAACTTCATTTTGTCCATAAACATCCCCGTGATCTTGTCTATGGATTCACCTTTGTGTCTGAGTTGCATGAATTCTTCCTTGATTTTATTTATGACCGCCTTGGGACTATGGTGTTTAAGAAACGGCGTCTTAAACTCCTCCCAAGTCATGGCCTTAGCCGCTTCACTTCCAATCTCCTTCTTTTTGTTATCCCACCAATCTTTCGCTTGACTCCTTAGTTGACCCGTACCATAGGCTACGTAGTCTTCTTCGTCACAATGGGTTCTCTCGAATACCCCTTCGATGTCACTTAGCCATCGTTGGCACACTATTGGGTCAACCTCCCCATTATATATTGGTGGTTTACAAGCCATGAATTCCTTGTATGAACAAGGCTTTCGTCCTCCACGCTTTTCCTTTGCTACATTTGAATCATCTTCCAGCTTCTTGATTCTATCTTCTACTATTGATAAAATTGTGTTTTGAATTTTATCAATAAAGCCCGACAAACTGTTTTCGATCGCCTTTCCAACTTCTTCGGCAATCACTTCTTTCATTTGTTCGGTGACTCTTGGCACCGCATTATCATTGCCTCCATCAGCCATCTTGATTTCTGAAATGTTTACATAGATTGTTAAACATTCCATTTATAACACATGCTTTACTTGTTTTGATTTAATCAAGTTCATAACTTGATTTAATCATTCTTGTTTCAATTCAATCAAGTTCGTAACTTGATTTAATAATTCTTGTTTCTATTCAATCAAGTCCGTGACTTGATTTAATCATTCTTGTTTCATGCATTTCTTGTTTTTGAGTGAGCTTACACACTCTTTTCATGCATATTTGTTCATTTCTCATTTTATACATAGCACATAATTTATTAACAAAACAAGTTAATTCTTACCGGACGATCGATCAAGCTTGAACCGAACACTTATTGACAACCATGAGCTCTGATTACCAACTTGTAACACCCTAAAATTTGTACCCTTGATTTTAGACAAAATATAGTTAAGTACATGACTTTCATTAACAAAATTTAATAATAACCATGACCTTAGTCGACTAATGACTAAGTTACATAATTTCAAAACTGTTTAAAATGTGTTAACGACCCATACACAAAGACTACAAAAGATGTAAGACGTTGCGGAAGCTTCAAAAATAGAGTGTTCGGTTCTTCATCTTATCACTTGATCGCCACCCGTAAGACTTGTCGATTTACCTATGATCAAAACCATTAAAACATTAGTTTCGATGTTATAGTATAATATAATCACAAAGTTGTACATCACATTTGAAATAATAAACACAAACAACTATTCTGGATCCACCGTAAATTACGGTATCACCGTAATTTACGGTGATCCCTGAAGTTTTGTGGTCACCGTAAACCAGGAGGTTTACACCGTAACAGATCTGACCTCTACCGTAAATTACGGTATTACCGTAATTTACGGTAAAACCTGGAGATCAATGTCTTGTTATGTTTGAGTCATCTCATTCTAACAAATCTGGTAATTTACTTTCCTAACATCCATAACATCAAATTTCTAGTGTTCTAATAATGTGATAAATATTTACCAATAACATAACACTATCCATCATATTCCGGAGTATATGTATATATCATATTTCACATGATTTATTGACCCGTTTGGCTCGTCTAAGGAAATCATCCTATATGGCGACTACCAACGCGTACCAACCGAATTTAATATATCAATCAATATAACGCCTTCGAGGCATAATTCACAACAACTCTTATTCAAAATTCACTTACATATTTAAATCATCCGATATAATAAATGTAACGGAACAAGTTACATACCTTAGCGCACGCCCTTCAACCGTGAGTCACCACCGGCTTGTCCACTCGACGTTCCGGTATCTTGTCCTATAGAGTTCAATGTTATCTTGTTTAGAACTCTTTGTAAACCATATTTCACATAATAGTTAAAACATCACGATTAGGCGTTTTAACTACAAAATTCTAATTTTCAAGTCTTCTTTGAGGCATTTCAACAAACACTTCATATGCAGAATTTTTATACCTTTAGTAATCAACTTCTTAACTTGCTAATTAGCTAACTTGACAACAATAAAGCCCTCCTATAGTGTTTTAAGCATCATATCTTTCTGAAATCACTTTCAACAATCAAATTACACTAGAATAATCATCCTAAACCCTAGTGTTCATCTTCATCTTGTAAAACCCATAACCCACCTTCAAGGTGTTCATGGAATTTCCTGAAATTGGACATGATTTCATATGTAGTTGTCTAGGTTCCACTTCTAGACACTACATCATCTCTAATCAAATCAAACAACACACATGCAACATCTAATCTTAGATTTTCCAAAATCATGAGAATTTCAAACAAAGGATTAACACGAATTTTTACATACCTTGTAATCCTCTTGTGATGAGGATCACTGTTCTATGTTCAGATTTCGTTTTTGATCAGATTTGAGCCCTCAATTTGATTGTTTTGGTGAGATTATGGTTTTTGGAAAGGGGGTGTCGCCCCCTGCTTCTCCTTGATCGACCAACACCCAGATTTGGGGTGTTTGGTTTATTTTTATTTGTTCCATTTAATTAAGTTTCAGAATTAACAACTAAGGTCCCTCTACTTTGTTCAACATAATTTAATTTAGTTGTTTTTATCCTTACTTTGAGTTATTTCTAGCCTATTAACTAACTAGGTTAGATTTCCTAGTTAATAAATTCTAGTTTATTAAAACCTTACTAATTCAAATTTAAGGTTTTATATTTTCGGGGTGTTACATCTAGCTGCCTTGACTACATGTCTAATCTCCCAATTAATCCCCAGATGTAACAGGAGATTAATACTGGTTCAGGTGATGCAAGGGTTGGCACTATTCTAGCATATTCAAAGAATAATGTAGTGTATCCCTTACTATTTACTCCAGCCATCCTAAGGTTTAGGAACTTATTTGCTATATGTTCCTTTTCATTAGGAGGGCATAATTTCCTTTCTACCATGTTTTTAAATTCCTCCCATTCCATATTGTAAGTTCTATCACTTCCCCTAGACTGGAGGATAGTGTTCCACCATTCTAAGGCTGAGTTCTTAAACAGATTGGAAGCAAACATTATCTTATCCTCTTCCGCGCATTTGCTTATTCTTAAGATTGCCTCGGTCTTTTCTATCCAGCGTAGAGATGCAACGGCCCCTTCATTGCCTGAGAATTCCATTGGTTTACAAGACCAGAATTCTTTATAAGAACAACCATAAGACATGGTTCTTCTTCTTTTGGGAATGGGCACTTGAAGTATGGGTCCATTGTTTACGCTGTTTTCAGGTTCGGAGGGTCGTTTACTATCATGTTTACTTTTATTTTCTGCTTCCTTAACTGTTTTGATAATATATGGCATCGCATCTATTATCTCTTGTGCCACTATGTGTTGCATGGCACTGTTATCCACTTGGTTTCCATTATTGTTGTTGCTCGGGTTATCGTTATCCAGATTATTGTTACTCTGGTTATCATTATTATGGTTTTCCTGATTCACTTTGTTGTCCATCTGAATTTTAAACATTTGCCACTTATTAATATCACAAAATAATATTTTAAGGAAAACAATCACACAACGCACATATTGGTCAAAAGCGTCGAGCATTGCGATTTACTCTTTCTTATCTATTTTACATCTAATACAAACCGATACTGGATTTTAAAATTACAATACTACTATGCATCGCTAACCACGAAGTGGTCTATACTACAACATATATTATCATTATTACACACATATTTTTTTTCATACACATATTATATATATTATTATTACTATCTCCACCATCACCTTCACTGATATGGGTTCAACCAGAACTCCATATTACGCTCGTCGTACTTCCAGACGAGTCGTTCTCCAACCTGTCTCATCCTTTCGCTACTTTCTAAAATCTCTTCTCCGAAAGTTCGGAGCTTTTGCACATTTTCTGCACTCATTGGGGGTGCAGGTGCTGGTACTGGTTTTGGGTAGGGCTGTAAACGAACCGAACGTTCAGCGAACAGTTCGTGAACCGTTCGGCGGGAAGTTCGTTTATGTTCGTTCGTTTAATAAACGAACGGACATGAACAAGAAATTCCGTTCGATTAGTTAAATGAACGAACATGAACAAAGGTCTCGTTCGTTCAATTGTGTTCGTGAACGTTCGGTAACTTGTTCGTGAACATTCGTTCATTTGCGTTCGTTTATGTTTGTATGTTCGTGTTTTAATTAAATATTTTTATACTTTTATATATTTTATCTATACTTTTTATACTATTAAACTTTTATTTATATCATTACCCTAACAATTAAACTAGGAAACCCTCTTTCACCTTGTTTATGCACCATTTTCCTTTCTATTCTCATTATTTACATCGACGAATATGATCTACCTCCATTCCACAATAAGGGATTCAAGTTCTAGTGCTACTCTTTGGGCCATCCACCTTTATCCTTCATCATGTTCGCCAAATTTATTTGTGTTCGCTTGTGTTCGTGAACACGCTTATTTCCTTAATGAACGAACACGAACATAAAATCTCGTTCGGTAAGTGTTCATGAACCGTTCGTGAACACATTTATTTCCTTAACGAACGAACACGAACAAGGCCTCGTTCGTGTTCGTTTGGTTCGTTTACAGCCCTAGTTTTGGGTACTGTGGCATGGGTTCTTCCTGAGGATACGGATTCTCTAAAATTTCCCTAATGTATTCATCGGTATCATAGTAGGGATCTAGAGGGTCCAAACCTGGGTAAGCTACTAGGTTTGGCATGGGTTCGTCGGTTAGGTGGTAGCGTTGCACATAATCCCTATGATCATCGAACCACTGATCATAGTCTGGGTCTAAGGGATTGGGTGTTGGTACCCTAGGTATCTTCTCTGGGTTAAAATCATGCATTTGGACATGGTTTTCTGGGTTGTTTTCTATCTCCATCGGCTGCGTGGGAAACAAGGGTAATGGTTGAGGGGCTACTAGTTGTTCCAGGTTTGGGTCGGCAGCTGTAGTTGCTAGGATATGAAAATTGGCTAAGCTCGTATTAAGCAT
>JARYGA010011266.1:0-48437 GCA_030545235.1 Helianthus tuberosus | reverse complement strand
AGCGCCGCGAACAAGTCCCGCAAGACACATCACCATGACATCATCTCTGTGATGTCATGATGATGTCATAGTTTTTGTCTCATATGTGATATTAGTGAAGAATTACAACAGAAACATGTCTTGGGCCGTATTCACTCACATGGGCCGAATATGTGGTGTTGGACTTTGACTTGGAGTGGGCTTCAACATACGTCGACTTTATGTGTTTCGTTGTGATTTTTGTGTTTCGTCATGTCTGGTCTGTGTCTTAGTATAAATACCCATCTCTGTTTCATTGTGAACCAGAGATGAGAGCATACATGTAAAGAAACTCTGCTAAAAATTCTGTCAAACTGTGTTTGTATCAGTTTGTATCGGTTCTCATCCCGTTAATCAATTGAGTGTGTTTCATTGGTTAATCCGTGTTCTTTATCAACTGTGTTTGATTTGCACCGTCACGGGGATTCCGCACCCGTTACCGTGTTCGTGATAAACAAGGATAGGTTTACGTTATCGATCCACCGGAAAAACGGACCTACAATTGGTATCAGAGCATTGGCTCTTATCCTTGTTTAAAATCAAACTTGTTCGGTTTTTATCAAGTATTTTGTGTGTGTTTTTCTGAAAATTTGTTCTTGAAAAATTATATTTTCTGGAAAAATATTCATAAATCTGCTGTTTTATTGTTGTTTGCTACAGATTTTTTTCAAAAACCTAAGTTAGATTGTTTGTTTATGCTTTAAACCGGGTTTTTAGTGAAAATCTAGTGTATTTTCGTGTTTCGGAAAATTATCGGTGATCGGAAAACTCATGTTCTTGGATGTGTTCTTGAAAATCTTCATAGTTGTTCTTATATAAACTGAGAATTTGATCTGATAAATTGATTAAAACAAGTGTTGCAACTTATAAAATAATAACTTGACTTTTGTGTAAAAGTGATAATTGGTCACAGTCTGTTTCGTTGAAAATAAAGAGTTACAAACATACCCTGTGTCAGTTTAAATATCTTTGTGTCTGGTCTTATCCTTTGACTGATCAGTAGATATTTTAAATATCTAAATCAACTGACTTTTACCCAGTTTTGACGAAACAAGCAGCCGACGAATCACATCTGTTTCGTCGCAACATCTTTGACGAATCAAAATTCTGTTTCGCCACAAATCACTATTATCACAAGTCTGTTTCGTCATCATTCATTTAGACGAAACAAACCTGTTTCGTGAATTCTGTTTCGTCGAAAACAGATCTGTTTTACACAGAGGACTTGTAACAGCTTGCTTACTGTTTGTTTTCAAGAATTTGTGCAGGTACTATCATACATACATCAAATATGAGTTGTACTAGTCCATGGGATTGGAGTATGGATTCGAGACCACGTGAAGATCCGACGTCCGCAGCAGCGTGGGTGAAGAGTGTTTTTGGTCAACCTACTATAAGTGCCGGACAATGGGCTTTGGCATCCAATCAAAATCAAAACATTCAAAATCTTTTGATTAGCGAGAGCGAAACGGGCAGCAACAATCGCCCGCCAAAGTTGAATCATATGAACGAGTTTCCATCATGGAAAGGTCGATTCATTACATATGTTCAAGGTCAAAGCACTGATATTTGGAGGTGTTTCATTACTCCACGCAATGATGCTCTTGAAGTAGCAGCTTCAACGGCCGAAGGTTTTACTAACATGCAGGAAAATGACAAGAAAGCATATGAATTTGAGAAAAAGTCGTTTGCTGTTCTTACTCAAGCACTTCATAAAGATATCTATCATCAATTTTCTTATTGTAAGGACACGAAATCCTTATGGGATTGTTTGGTGACAAGAGGAGAAGGAAATGCAGCTTCCAGAAAGACACGGCATGATTTATTAAAGAAAGAGTTTGAGTCGTTTCAGTTCTTGGAAAACGAAACTCTAAATGATATGACCACACGGTTTTATCATTTGATTAGTGAGATGTTTGCCTATGCTGTTAATGCAACTCAAAAGGAAGTTTCTGCACGATTTGCTGATTCTCTACCACCAAAGTGGAGTCCATACATTGAGCTTCTAAAGCATACAGGTATTCTAGATGCTGACACTATAACTATCTATGAATTTGTACAGAAGCTGGAACATAAAAATGATGAAGAAATCCGAAAAGCAAAACGCATTGCTGCTCCTCAGAATATTGAAATGTATTGTGGTGGAGGTTTTGACCCGTCAGCTAGTCTGAGGGAACCAAAGTTACAAACGGCGTTTGTATCAAATACAAACTCTTCTCCGTTTCCTCAACAAACTCAGACATATTCAGGAGGAGGTTTTATTCCTTTTATACCTCCAGTTTCTACTACTCAACCTCAGGCATATTCAGGAGGAGGTTTTATTCCTTTTATACCTCCAGTTTCTACTACTCAACCTCAGGCATATTCAGGAGGAGGTTTTATTCCATCCCTACCACAACCACAAGTCCAACCACAACAACAACAGCAAGCTCATTATACCAACAATCCTCCAACTCCAAACCCTAACACAGTCAAAGTTGATACATCAAACCTCTCAAATGTTAGCATTGAAGTAGCAAAGGAACATATGGAACTTATTAATACCATGGTCAGTGCTTACTGCGGTTTGGTCGCAGGTCAAATTGGAAACATCAATTTAACCAACGAAGACTATCTACAAATTAACCGTGATGAAATGGAGTTGATGGATATAAAGTGGGCATTCGCAAGTGCTGTTAGAAGGGCGAAGGACTTTATGGTTCGAACAGGAAGAAGTTCTTTGGAAAGCAAACAAGATACAAAGTACGGTTTTGATAAAGAAGCAGTTACATGCTTCAATTGTGGGGAAAAGGGTCACTTCAAACGTGAGTGCACTCGACCAAGCAGACAAGGCAATCAGAACCCATTCCGTAATCAGACGAGTACTTCAAATGCTAATCAAGACAATCGTGGAAAAGGGATAGTGGCTGTAAACAACACCACTAACCAGAATCAGTCTGGACCATCAAATGAAAGTCGTGCATTAACCGTACAAGCTGATGAAGGGTTTAATTGGTCTTTACAACTTGGGGAAAGTGATCAAGATAAAGGAGGAACAGCGTGTTATGCAAAAATAATCAATCACATCAAGCACGTTCATAAGGAAGAATTTTCTGATAGTGACGACAGTTCTGGTAATACCGGGAGTTCAGATGAAGAAAGTTCTACTTCGGGTGATTATTGTTCTGAATCTGATGTGAGCAAAGAAGCAAGTTCTAATCTTGATGACTTATTGAATGAAGCAGAAGAGTTGAAATGTCAGAAATCAGTTCTGATCAAGAAGGCTGAGGTAGTATCTAAAGAAATGGAGAAGTTCTTTTCTGAAGACGGATCTTTCTCTTATCAGACTGCCTTTATGGCAAATGTCTCAGATTCTACAAGTCAGGTAAAATCTGAAATTCTTATCAACTGTAGAGATTGTGAATATATGAAAAATGAATTTGATAGAATAAAACTTGAATGTGATACGATTCATATTCACAATCAGAGTTTAGTTGTTGAAATGGCTAAATGCAAAGAAGCGAATATGGCTTTGGTTCGAAACGAAAAAGAATTTAAATCTATGATTGAAATTCAAAAGAAAAATGTTTCCGAAGTGACAAAAACTGTTTATCATAAACAAGTTAGTATAAATGATTACATTAACATTGTTGAGGAAACTAAAAAAGAACTAGCCATTGCCAAATGTGAGCATGATGCAATCAAGCAAAAATTGGAGAGTTACTCTAACTCCCGATTTGTGCTCGATCACATTATTGATGTTCAACAACTAAAGGGAAACAAGAAAGGTGTTGGGTATAAGAAGTGTCCGCCCCCTTTGAGACATGATTATACTTATATGCCTGATGAAGAAGAAATGCCACGGTTTGAATCCAGTGTGCCTCTTGATTATGAGGAAATTACTACTGGCCTAGGGTTCAAATCGGACAATTCTCCAAGTACAAATTCTGAGCAAAAAGAATCAACATCTACGAAACAAGGTCCTCCAACCATTGAGGACTATGAGTCGTCGGATGATGAATCTGAATCAGATGTGAGTAATCAGGATAAATCACTTGACAAACTTAAAGGAGTAGAAGTTCCAATTGAGAATCATATTCTGTGTGATCCTCCTACCCCTGCTGTTCAATCTGTTGTTCAACAAGTGATAAATCCTGTGTCTACTGTTAAAAGTAATATTGTGTTGTACACTTTGGTTGGTGACTCTAAAATCTATTCAGATAATGATTTTCCAATTAAAAATGTCAATCCTTCATTGATTGATAATGTTTTTGAAAATAACACAAGTAAGTTTGTGGGAAAGTCGATTCCGGGAGTTAATGTGACTCAATGTAATCCAATTCCTAAGACTGAAATTAAAAAGAAATTTGGAAATCAGAAATCACCTTCAAAGCAACTACCTATTGCTTCTAAGGGTAAACAATCAGATCAACGAGCTAAATTGCCAAATGTTTTTAAATCAAAATTTGAAACAAAAGGAGCTCGTTATCAGAAGAAAAACAGCAATGTTAAATTTGTGGAATCGAGGGGTACAGATAAAATTGAGACTTTTGCTAACAAGTCAAACACTGATTTTGTACAAGTCAAAATTTTAAAACGTGATAGTCAAAACAATTACACTCAACATTCAAACGGGTGTGATGAAAAAGCTAGTACCTCGGGTTATACAAATTCGACATCTGATCGTCGATCAAGTTCTCCTAAGTTTGTTGAAAGGAGAATTTGTTTCAAGTGTGGGAAGTTTGGGCACATCATTAAAGACTGCACAAACTCGCCCAAACCAAATTTTGTAGAAAGAGCCCCTTCTGAACAAGGTCACCAACAACGTCGTCCTGTTTCACCCAAAAATGACAAACGTACGATTAAAGAACAAGAAACAAAACAACGACGTCAAAATGTGAAGGTGATCAAAAAGGCTTTAAAACTAGAAACTGTTAAAAGGAAACCAATTTTATCACAACCGTTAAAACCGGAGAAACAAGAATGGAAACCTAAAACAGATAAAGTTTCAGGGGGAGGCTTGCAATTGAAGGACCTTCAAGAAATTGAAATTACATTTCTTGATTCTCAGGGGCAACCTAAGTCTATGAAGGCTTGGGTCCCCCTCTCCAACTAATCTCTGAGTGAGTGTGCAGGATGTTCCAGGAGGAACTATCGATAGTCATCGGATTGTTGATAGTGGAGTGTCCATGCACAAGTTAGGCGACTCAAAGCTCCAAGATATTGTTATTTCTAGGAGTGGTTGCCTTTGATGGAGAGAAGAAAAAGAAAAGAAGACAGAAGTGTCTGTCGAAAGAGATTGAAAGCTTCGACAAAATGAAAATCATTCGAAAGTTTGATTGTTAAAGGCTTTGATCGGGTCCCCAGGGTAGATTCAAATCAAAATGTACGCACCTGCAGCACGTCTGAAGTTCAAATTAACAAGATGAACGTGCAGTGTACATTTCTTCGCGGTGTGATTGAAGAAAATGTGTTCGTTGAACAAACCAACCGGGTGTGCGGATGCCTTGGCGTGGATTGAACAACCACACACTACTTCTGAAAGAGAAAGACAAAAACCTTCGCTGGTGCAATGTGGAAGACCAGCCGGACCCAAAGGTTTCTGATCTTGTTGCTGTGAAGAGATTTCTAAGTAGCTACAAAGAATCGACTTTGAAATCCACACCGGGTGGATATCCAGTTTGGGAGAGCGCTCAGATTCCTTGCAATGCACGAAGCAGTTGCAGGATACGGTTTTAAATTTCTAATCTCTCCTATACTTGTCGATATTTAAGCTACTTTATGAATTGTTATCCTCTTGTAGCTCTTTTTGGCCAGACAATGTTGTCATGGTCCGCATCGCTTACCGACATGCCAACTGATTTTTCCAAAATTCGATAAATTAATTCTGATTAAAATTAATTTTGGTAAACGGCATTGAGGTAAAACATGAGTTAACCGACATCGGGAAATCGTTTTTGTAAATACCTTTGTGTCTTTTAAATTTATCTTAGTTTGTTGATTTTAGGGGGAGTAAATCCAAAAATTTGAAAATTCAAAAACAGTGAAAAATTTCAAAACGCAAAAACAATAGAAAAACAAAAATGAGTTTCCTGGCGAAAAAAAAAAGAGAAAATGATAGTACATCAGTGGTCTGTCTAAACCTCTTTAAACTGAAATGCAAAATGAAAAATGTTAAGCAGCTCTATATAAGATGTATCGGTAGGCTCACAATCAGATTAAAGTGTGCAGGGTGATATAAATCTTAAATCGACTGAAGACCAGGTGGGAACCGCACATTGGCATATGGTCTTAGTACCGAAATCTCGTTTGAGAGATTGCCGAGATCTGAAATATTCGGTCTTTATGCTGCTTATCATCTGGGTATCATGGTTGTATCAAACCGTAAAAATAACGGAGACGAAGTCTAGATCTTCCATGATACTATACATACGTGTACATATTGCATTCGACCTCAATAAGTGATCAACAATCACATGTCCAAACAAAATAAGTGATTATATATCACAGATTCTTTGCGGGAGTCAAGTTCGTCTCTCTGCTGTACGAAAGTACTGACCTGTTCACGGACTTGCTCCTGTGCCCTCATGCATCTGAAAATCAAGTTCCTCATCAATAAGTGATTCTATCACATAGGGCTTGTTTTCAAATCAAAATAAGTGAGTTTCTCACATCTTTTATACGGTCAAACGGATGATAAACGGTATACTCACCGGTAAGATGAACTCTCGCGCATACCTTGATACGGGAATGTGTCGTGTGTGGATGAACACCGGTCGGTAAGTTTAAATCATACCTTAACGTATCCCCTCGCCATGATTACATCTGATAAGTTGAGCTTAAGTGGACAACAATACCGATAATTGTTATAGAATGCTTATCTTAATGTTAACTAATTGAACAAAAAGAGCGTTTTGGCGTGACCGTACACTGATATGATTCTCTTACCCTCGAAACTCGCAAAAAGATTGTCTGTAGATATTTATTTACTGCTTTCAGTTTCTGTATCTTTGTATATATTTATTTATTGCTTTCCGTCTTTACATTTGAAAAAAGAAAAATTCCAAAAAGATTTTAGGTGTGTTTTAATATAAACTTTATAAAATCCAAAAAGATTTTGCTTCTAGTTTATTTTTGATTGACTGATGTTGGAACTCGAGTCTATCCTACCCAAAATCTTGGTTATAAGCCGGAAAACAATTGCATCTTCATAAACTGTCGAAGTTAACAAGTTTTGAAAGTTAAAGGATTAAAACTGAACATTTTCTAAACTTTCAAACTGTTGTCGGTCGGTGTTTGATTGAGAATTGATCTCATATGTGTCATTTGTTTTAATGTTAACTATATTCCAAACGGTTATTCTCATTATGCGTTTAGCTTTCTTGCATGTGCAGATGTTAAAGGCGAGGAGAACATGTTCGATGACAAGCTTTGGAATGAAGACACGAAGTGGAGGCACTCAAAGGATAAAAATGATCGAGTTGCCGCTGACCCTTCATCAACACCACAAGGATCTAAAGAATTGAAGATCAAATGATTCACGAGCATAACTCAATGGAGAGTTCATTCCAAGGGGGAGTTTGTTAACACACTACCTAAATGAAAAAGGGAGTTTGTTGGTACACTTTCTTCTTACGACGCGTGAAGACTTTGAAGATCCTCCGACATGAAAGACACAGAAGACGAACCATCGCAGAAGACGAACCTCACGAGTAGCGTCCAAGGGGGAGATTGTTGGTACACTTTATGTGGACGCGACTCGACTCGGTTAGATTCGGTTCGGGTCGACTCGGTTAGGTCCGGCTCAAGCCCGACGACACGACATTCCTCCGTCGTGCGCCCCAGAGTTCGACATGCGAAGCACGGAGCGCCGCGAACAAGTCCCGCAAGACACATCACCATGACATCATCTCTGTGATGTCATGATGATGTCATAGTTTTTGTCTCATATGTGATATTAGTGAAGAATTACAACAGAAACATGTCTTGGGCCGTATTCACTCACATGGGCCGAATATGTGGTGTTGGACTTTGACTTGGAGTGGGCTTCAACATACGTCGACTTTATGTGTTTCGTTGTGATTTTTGTGTTTCGTCATGTCTGTTCTGTGTCTTAGTATAAATACCCATCTCTGTTTCATTGTGAACCAGAGATAAGAGCATACATGTAAAGAAACTCTGCTAAAAATTCTGTCAAACTGTGTTTGTATCAGTTTGTATCGGTTCTCATCCCGTTAATCAATTGAGTGTGTTTCATTGGTTAATCCGTGTTCTTTATCAACTGTGTTTGATTTGCACCGTCACGGGGATTCCGCACCCGTTACCGTGTTCGTGATAAACAAGGATAGGTTTACGTTATCGATCCACCGGAAAAACGGACCTACAGTTACATCTTTTGACCGTAAGCACATGATTTAACACATAACATGCAGTGTTTACAGCCTCGGCCCAGAAGAAAATTGGCAATTTTGATTCAGAAAGCATAGTTCGGGCAGCCTCAATTAGGGTACGATTCTTCCGTTCTGCAACTCCGTTCTGTTGAGGAACATATGGAGCGCTGAACTGATGAACTATTCCCATTTCCCGACATAACTCATCCATATAATGATTTTTAAACTCAGTGCCGTTGTCACTTCGGATTTTCTTAACAGGAAGTGAATAATTTTTCTCAAGTTGTTTGAACAAGTCTCTTCAAGTTGTTTGAACAAGTCTCTTAAAATACCAGCAGTTTGGTCCTTTGTTTTTAAGAAAAATACCCACGAATATCGTGAGAAATCGTCAATGACAACTAGGCAATAAGACATCCCACCAATGCTAGCAACATGGATTGGGCCGAAAAGATCCATGTGAAGCAATTCAAGTGGTTTTTGGATTGAGTTAACAGTTTTCGGTTTGTGAGGCTTTCGTTTGATTTTTCCTTTTTCACATGATTCACATTGGTTGTGCATATTGAAACTACGTAAAGGAACCCCCAACACTAAGTTGTTTTTCACTAAGTGGTTCATTTTTCGCAGATGCACGTGGTCCATTCTCCTATGCCAGAGATACGATTGATCTTCAGTCGCCTTCGAAAGTAGACATGTCACTGGAGCAGACGAGTTAACCAACGGGAGCATATCCATGACATATGTGTTATTCACCCTTGGAGCCCTCATAACAATCCAATCTTCAGGAGCAACAAATCCCGGACGCAAAACGAAGCAAGCTTTATCGGTGAACAACATCGTGTACTTGTTATCACAAATTTGAGAAACCGACATCAAGTTATGCTTCAGTTCTTCAACGTAGTTCACTTTATGCAGCGTAATTTTTCCATTTGACACCGAACCTTCACCGGTGATGTAACCACCCTTCTCACCGGCAAAATTCACATAACCACCACGAATTTGTTTAAAATTGTTCAATAATTCTTTATTTCCCGTCATGTGTCTGGAACAGCCACTATCGATATACCAAATATAGATAGCTCTCTTCAGCTGCTCCTACACTCCCCAACAAGAAAATTTAGTTAGAGTGTGGGACCCAAGCCATGATGGTCTTGGGTCGTCCTGATTCATCAACATAAGAAAACTCTTTGAAATAACCATCATCGCCTCTTTGTCCTCCATTTCCATTTCGGAAATTGTTGGAATGACTCCCCGTAAACCGTGGATTATACGGAGTTGACGATCTGTTGGTATAACCAGAGTTTCCATAATCTCGGCTTCCATAGTTTTGGTAACCGTAATTTTGATTCCTGGGTGGCTCAAAATTCCTACCAAATCTAGGAACATCATCGTGTCTTGAGAATGATCGTGGATGATTATCCGAATGCTGTCTTTGATTTGGAAATCGGGGGGGGGGGGTGACGCATTTCGGTCATTCACGAATCTGTTCTGTGCATGAGGTCTAACATTGTTGTTGCTCGAACCTCCAGAACGTTGGTCATTCTCATGTGTTTGGAAAGTAACATGATTTTGTCGTCTGTGAGGGGTTTTCTCACGAGTATCATGTTTTTTAGATGAACTTTCCGATCCTTTACCACGATTTATAACAACTGGTTTCTCCCCATGATCCTGATTTTGTTGTGATTTAACATTTGTTTTGACAACTGGTTTTACTTCTTGTTTAATCACTTTGTTTTTCTCAACCTTATGATTTTTACCGTTTTTCTTTTCAACATTAACTGGTTCATTTTGTGGTTTTTCAACAAAAGGTTTCTTCTGATCAGGATCAACAAGTGATTTACCCTTGTCATCTGGACAATCTGCTGCTAAGTGTCCTTTCCCACGACACTTATAACATTTGCGAACTTTCACAGCATTCTTTGGACGTTCCTCATGACTGGTCGAAGATGATGAGGTGTTAGTTGGATTTTTTAAAATTTGGTTGACAAACTGAGAGTTTGAACCTGTTTCGATTTTCTCTTCTTCTTTGATAAAATCTTCCCCTTTAACAAACTCAGTTTTAGGGATATTTTTCAAATTCTTTTTGGGTTTCCCACGTGACTTTGGTTTTGACTTCGCATTTTGAACTTGATTAAAAATTTCCAAAATTTTATTGCTTATCAAATTCTCAATGTTATCAAAAGTTAGCTCATTTTTCTTAGTAACTTCACTCACCTTCGACTGTTCTGAGTCATAAGCCTCATCTGGCTAAGCTTCTGACTCACTTTGCGGTTCAACCGTCAGAGGGGTCTTTGGCACAAAATTTGCCAATTCAGGATCAATGCTTGGCATCGATGTATAATTGTGGTTTACCGGAGGAGGCACTTTCTTATAACCGATGCCGAACATTTCTTCCTCAGATTCTTTGAGACGTTGGCTGTTAATACAGAAATTCATCACTTCAGATGAATCACCGAACTTTTCAATTTTTCGTTGCAAATCTAAAATCAGATTATCTTTTTCCAAAATGATTTTGTTCTTTTCCAAAACACAATTTTGGTTCATTTCAAGTTCAGATCTTAATTCCTGATTTTTAACAGTTCCCTGAGCCACAAGTCTCTCAAATTCAGAGATATCATTTTTCAGCGCTTTTATCTTAATTCGGTGTTCTTTATCCGAATTAGACAAAACAGCAATGAGTTCTCTGGATTTTTCTAAATCTGCAATTAAGTTTGTGTTATGAAGTGCATATCTATCAATCTTGGTGACAAACTCAACACATCTAGCACATCGCTTATCTACAGAAGATGATTTTACCTCAATGCCAGCCATGAATGCACACGCTTCATTTTCTCCGGAGTTTTCTTCCAACCTTTTAGCTTCTGCATCTGCAAATTGCTGCATTTCAGCTGTGGAGATGTTGAACTCAAAGCATTCTCCCTTTTCTCCATCTGTTTTGTTAGCCTTTTCAACAGACTCTTCATTCAGGTTATCTTCATTCTCAGCAACATTCCCCAAATCCAACTCTTCCCCAAAAACCTCAGCTACAACCGCAAGTTCTTCAATGCTAGTCTCTTCGACAACCTCTTCACATACTTCTTCGTTCACAATTTCAGCTATTAATGCTTGTGACACAATAGCTCCTGAAATGTCTTCCAAAGCACAACCCCAGTCGTAAGGCTCAGCCACACTCTGTAGAGGTTGAGCCACCATAGCATTGTTTGTCGAAGGTGTAAGATTTTCAGAACCACTTGGACGAGTACTTGAGTTAGAAGTAGCAGTTGATGCATTGTTGTGAGGTCTTGAATTGTTTCCTCGAGAGTTGCTTTCTCTGTCAGATCTTTCCATTTTCGGCTTTCGACAATCACGTGCGAAATGCCCGTAGATGCCGCAGTTGTGACATTTCACCTTTGACATGTCGACTCCCATTCGAGTCTTTGTCTGACCTCCTATGAACTTCCTACCCGATCTTAACAGAAATTTCTTCGCTCTACGGACTAAGAGTGCCATATTGAGTTGTAGATCAAGTTCTTCCATTTCGTCTTGGTCTATCTGGTCAAAGTCCTCATCGAGACTTGACGGTTCAACAAGCTTTCCAAGACAGAAGTTCTCGTAGGCAGTCATGAAGGACGCCAAAAGGCTCATGTTTTCTTCTATCAACTTTAAGCCGCTTGCATCTAACTTTGGAATGTTCAAGTTTGTTGCTTGAGATTTCTGAGCTCCACTAGAAGAGTACATTCCTTGATTGGAATTTGTTGTTCCACTTGAACTGACATTGTTGCTCATAAAGGCGTGTTCACTTGCAGGAACTTCATTCTCTGAATATAGGGCAACACCGTTTACTCCATTACTACCCTTATCCGTCGGTTTTGAGGCTTTATATAACTGAGGATCTTGAATCTTCTTGAAATCAGATGCTTGATCTTCCATATTCCAAGCATAACCCTTCAGTTTTTGTACAACTTCTTCCAATGAGAGCTCCTCATAGAGAACACCTTCTCTAATCAAGGCGGTGTACATATTCCATTCTCTGGAAAGGCAATTCAGAAACTTCTCAACCTTCTCAAATTCAGTGTAGATACCCTCTTGACTTCTATCAAGTTCGCTTAACAAATGATAAAACCGGTTCACTGTATCATCAAATGATTCATTTCTTAAAGCTTTAAACACAACGAATTGAGTCTTCAAACGTTCGAGTCGTCGTTTCTTGTATATTGCATTTCCTTCATAGCGCTCGATCATGCTATCCCACAACTCCTTCGAGCTACTTCTCTTACGGAAAGTGTGAAGTATAGATTGTGTCATAGCCATCGTAATCATTGACATAGCTTTCTCTTCACAATCATAAAATTTCTTCTGGTCGTCAGTGAGTGCCAAATAAGTATCAATCGTTAACGTACGTACTGGAGTAGCTCCACATCCTTTAACGATACACAACCAGATTTTGATGTCTTTCGCTCTTACATACCTTTCGAAACGTTCCTTCCACTCAGGAAAATCAAGCTCGTTTATCAACAAAGGAGGTTTGTCGTTACTCCCTACCTCAGCATTGTGCTTGAGGTTTTGCACCATTGCAGTCAGATTGTTGTTTGCCATTTCGAATAAATTGTGAAAGAAACAGAGAGTGTTTGTGAAAGAAACAGTGAGTTGAAACAGAAAGTTTTCTTTGAAAAAGTTTCTAAGTTGACAAAAACCGTAGACACAAGCGAAACTTGGAAATACTGAGTGAATACTCGGAGACAATCAGAGTGGTATAACCCGGATCAAACCTGATATAAAAACTCTGACAACACTCTAAACTCTGAAATTAGACTATGAAAATCCTTAAACACTAAACTCTGAATGGACTTTGAAAATAAACTCTAACAAATTTTGAATAGCTCAAACTCGGATCCTAGTAATTAAATTTTTTTTTTTAATAAAAACTCGGACTCACTTAAATACTAAACTTGGACACCTAAACTTGGACACTAAACTTGGACACTAAACTTGGACACCTAAACTTGGACACTAAACTTGGACACCTAAACTTGGACACTAAACTTGGACACTAAACTTGGACACCTAAACTTGGACACCTAAACTTGGACACTAAACTTGGACACTAAACTTGGACACTAAACTTGAAACTCTGATGAAAAACCCTGAAACTTTAAACTCTGAAAAGAAACAAACTCTGACCTGACCTCTTAAAAGGAAAAACTCTGATCTCCAAAGCCCTGACCACAAAGTCCTGACTTCTTTATCCTGACTTCTTAGTCGGACAAGTGGAAATTGCTTCAGGTTATCTCACAAGTGTGACTTCACACTAGTTCATCAATAACCCTGAAGCACAAACACTGAATGGAAACTCTGAAGGAAAACTCTGAAGGGAAAACACTAAAGGAAAACTCTGAACAAAATAAAATGGATCAAACACGGAATCTTTAATAACCTTCAAAAACCCTTCAAAAGCCCCTGATGAAGATCTTCAAGCTCTGTAAAAACCCAGATGAATGTATATCCTAAATAGCTCTTTTCTAATCACAATCCATCATCCAGAATGAATAAACACAAGAATGATTGATGAAAAACACTCAAAACACAGCAAACAACACAAAAACCCAATCAAAATGTGATCTTTCTCAACTAAACCTCTAAACCCAAACCTACAGTAGTATGAGCACACTGCTCTGATACCACTTGTAAGCTCACCTAATCCAGGATCTCACTCAACAAAGACAACCAACAGGTGTGCGGAATCCACCTGATGATCAACCACAGTAGGATGAAGAACTAGAATGCAAGGTTTGTGAGATAAATCAAGAATACACAGAGTATTCTTGATGTAGGAGATGAGTGACGTCACACACACAGTAGCCGCCAGACAAAACACACACACAATGATTAGGGCACAGATTTCCACAAAAGAATCGTCATGTATAACATTTCACTGAGAGAATATATACAAAGGAAAGTCCTGACTACTAAAGTCAGGACATGGGCCCAAAGCCCAATACAAAACAAAACACTGACTATACCAAAATTCGGACCAAGGGAACTACCAAACCCTGACCATGAAAACCCTTACCAAACTAACAGTTTCAACTAATTACATAAAAGACCCTTGAGTTTGAGAGCCTGCACTTATCACCCAAAGTGCATTTACAAGTTGATGTTGATCAAGATCTGGGTTTCAGATGATGATGTTCTTGATGATGATGTTTTTGAAGGAAATAAATAAAAAGGTTTAAATATAATATTCATTGTAAAAGGAGTCAAAGGAAAAGACATATATGCCCTCACATGCATCGCACATGGGGCAACTTAACTGACTTTTTTGACTAGGTTTGGTGTAAAGGTTGTGATGTGTAACAAAACATGAACGTAAAGGTTGGTTTTGGCGGATTTCATAGTGAAAGGTATAAAGTGCAGTTTGGGGTATACATAAAGGTTGTTTTCTGCAATTTTGTCTATATATATATATATATATATATATATAGGGGAGGGCTATATAGAAAACCTTATATATATAGAAAACCCAACCTCCCGACATTTTTTTTTTTGAAAAAAATAACACATGTAATATACATGTTTTTAAGAGTTTTGGGCCAAAAAAATCAAAAAAGCGCCGAAGGAATGATTTAAAAAAAAAAAAAAATCAGCAATTTCTGTCTTTTGTGCCTAACACATGTTAGGCAACCGGACATTGCTGAAATTTGTTTATTTTTTTTAAAAAAATCCCTTCGGCGCTTTTTTTTTGGCCCAAAACACTTTAAAACATGTATATTACATGTGTTATTTTTTTCAAAAAAAAAAAAATGTCGGGAGGTTGGGTAAAATTGGGGGGAGATTTGAGTTTCCAGAGTTTTCTAAAAATTTATGAGTTTTCTGTCTAGCCTTCCCTTATATATATATATATATATATATATATATATATATATATATATATATATATATATATATATATATATATATATATATATATATGTACATAAAATGGGGTAAGATCAAATAAAAAGTTGATTTTGCCTAAGTAGGATGAGAAGTAATCTTAACCATTCATTTTTCAAATCAATGGTTAAGATTAAAGTGTAGGAGAAAGAAGGAATGTAAGGGTATCTTGGGAAAATTCCATTTATAGACTTTCTCTCTCCACATGCAAGGCACATGCATATTCCACCCCCATTTTTTAAACGTTCATAACTTTTTTATACGACATTTATTTTTCATAAAAATTTCACCATAAAATCGAGCGTTTTTTTATCTTTAATTTGAGTACCATATTGCTATATAAAATATGAAGACTAAAAAAAACCCACCAAAATGTGTTGTATTTCTATGTTGTATAACATTTTTTTGTGCTTGATTTTTGTACTATATTTTTGTGCTAAATTTTTTGTGCTGAATTTTTTTTGTCTTAAATTTTTTTTTCTCATTTTTTTGTGCTGAATTTTTTTGTACTACATTTTTTTGCTAACTTTCGTGCTATATTTTTTTTACTATATTTTTTGTGCTATATTTTTTTGTACTACATTTTTTGTGCTATATTTTTTTGTACTAGATTTTTTGTGTTAGATTTTTTTTTACTAGATTTTTGTTGTATTCTTAAAAAAACAAAAGTGGTTTCACATGTCATTTTCACTCCTATTTATAAGGACCAAAATGCCTTTCCTTCCTACTTATTAGGAGTGCCACATGTCATCATCACAATCCTTCTTAGGCTACTTAGGCAAAAACCACTTTTAGTTGATCCTTCCCCTATATAAAATAATAAAATGTTGTTTCGGCTCGTTTAGGCTCGCGAGTCTAAACGAGCTTTTTAATTTAGGCTCGAGCTTGGGCTCGATAAATATACGAGCTCTATTTTAGGCTCGAGCTCGCGCTCGTTAAAGCTCGGCTCGTTCGAGCTTTTTACCGAGCCAATCACGAGTAACTCTCGAGCTTCTGGGCTTGTTTACACCCTACTTGTGAACTAACATCATTTGATGCATGTATGTATGTACGCGCTTTATATGTTTGCTATATTACACCGGGTTTGTTTCTCATGAAACTTTTTAATTAACTTGCGAAGCCTCCCAAGGATTTAGAAAACCACACATGACGTACAATGAGTTTTATAACAAACATATTTACAACATTTTAATTACAAATGCTTCTAAATGCATGGTTTAAACAAAATATTGTAACCGAATAATTTATTCATACAAACTTTTGTTATCCTAATAATTATATTTTTAGCATGGACTTTGACGAAAAAAAAAAACCCTTAATAATTGGTGGTTTGTTAGAGTGTCGTTATCTGTAATTTAATGCATATGCAATTGGATGCACGTCACCACTTCACCGGCTCAAAGCCATTGCCAAACTAACATTGAACGTTAGGGCAGAAGGGTGTGGGGCTACAATTTTCCCCAACCAATCAACATCACCAACAAACGTGTTTATTAAAAAAGATTGAAAATTAATTATGTTTTTAGTAAAACCAGTATGACTTTGTGAATTTGTAGTTTAGTTAAAACCAAACTACTTAAATGACAATAACATGATGCTAACTTTTATATTTTTTTAATTATTTCATTACACTTAATTTAAAGAAGACTTTCTAAAGAATAATAATTCACCTTCTCGAGTTCCACCTAAATAAAACAACAATAATATTTCCAAAATAGCAAAATTATAATCAATGGGCTTATTAGGGGAAATAACTAATATAAATAAAGTTGGATTAGGATCAAATACAAATACAAAGGCAAAATAATTAAGAAAGGTAAGAAGGACTATATCTATTGACTTTTCTCTCTTCCCGTGCAAGGTATATGTCAATTTCCTCCATCAATTTAAAACGTTCATAACTTTTTTATACGGCATTATTTAAAAAAAAAATCACAATAATAACGAGCGCTTTTTTATCTTAATATGAGTATGATATTGCTATGTAAAAAGTAAAATAAAAAAAAAATCATTTTTACTGAGTTTTCTTCACATTCTGTTAACGGTTCTGATCATTATGTCTTTCAACTGGGTTTTGCTATCAATTGTGTTTTAATATGTTGTTTAATACGTGGTCGATAACCGGTGTTAGTTTATGTTTAAGTTTAAGTTTTTACTTAACTTTTAATCTTGAAAAGCCTACTTTTGATTAGATATGTATGTAACGCCCCGCTTTTTCACAACCTTCCTAATTTAGAAAGCGAGTCTTGAAAATCTTTTTTTGGAAACTTGTCCCTTTCGAAATGGTTTATCGTCGAGAAATCTTTTATCCTTAATTCGATCCGTTATAGATATGGTTATTTAACCATTATTTAGTTAATTAAATCAATTGATTTTTACAATTTAAAGGTTTCATTTTTAATAATCTAGTTAGTCTCTTAGAATTTTAAAGTTAGAAAATACAAGTTAACCTGGTTAGTTTGGTCAACTATGTTATATAACTTAAACCCAATTAATTCAACTAATTAATTAAACCCTTTAAAGATTGGAGACTATATTGTTTCTTTTTTTTTTTCAAAAAAAAAATGAAATGTGAGAACCCTAATTCTCTCTCGTGTATATGTGTAGTCATCACACAAACAACTGAATCTTTCACCTCCCTGCTCCCTCATCCCCCATTTTCTTTGGAGAAACCCTAGTGAAAACAACAACAGCCACACATCGCTCTCATTTTCAATTCCCTCGGTCCCTCTTCCTCGTCTGAATACCGCCAGCTCTGGCAACCGGAGCCATTTCCGGCGACCAAACTCACCACCCACTCCTCCACTCTCCTTCTCTGATGACACACACCCCTAAAACCTCCGTTTCGTTGAAATGTTTCACCTACACCTGTGCCTTAGACCGATCGATGGAAGAGAGAAAAAGAGACGACAGCCGGCGACGACGCACGGCGACGGACAGGGAGAACAACGACGGCAGCGGTGCTCCGGTCAGTCATTCTCAGTTCGATTCCAGGTTTTTGTTTTGTTTTTACTCGATTTAGATTCCAATCGTTCGATTCAGTCTTTTGCTCGACTCGTACAGAACCTACGACAGTGAGGTGATGGTGGTTACGGGACGGTGGTGACGTTGACGGACAGTAGAACCGATGCGCGGCGGCTGCCGGCGTCGGCGGTGATGATGGTGAACGGTGCGGGCTCGGCTCGGGTTCACTCGACACCAGGCCATCACGGCCGTCTCGGTTCCGGTAAGAGTCTTGAGCTCTTTTTCTTTCTTTTACGCTTAAACATCAGTTTCATTTCAAACCAGTTCCCGTCTTGAATTTCATTTTTTGGTTTGGGTTTTTGCATCAGACATGGTCAATCTTGGATGTGTCTTGGGTCAGATCTGGTTCGTTTCGGTTGACTTAGGTCAACTTAGCTTCGGTTCGAGTCTCGAACAAAGCAGGTTAGCAAGCACGTTCGGGTCAAAACGGGTGCTCGGTCAACTTTAGTCAACCTGTGGTCAAACTCAGTCAGCACAGATTCAGTAAAAATTAAATAATGTAAATTTGTTATTTTATTAATATTTAATTAATACGAATCGAGCTCAAACCGGCAAATCAAGATGTAATTTTATTGTGTCGTAGTGTTATATAAATCGGTTAGTACTTGATAAAATTATTTTCTTTTCTTGTGCAGCTGACGAAAGCTATATATTGATATTACATTATTTGTAGAATTTTGACAATTATACCGACAACTGGTATTGTCGGGATCGTCCAAAAACAGAGGAAACTCTGCCCGTTTTTCGTAAAAATCCACGAAACAATACGTATATAATTTCAAAACGATTTTTATTTTGATTCGTTTTCTCTATAACCAAATCTCTAAATTAATAACATAAATGCATAAATTCTTTTTATAATAATAATTTTTTTATGTTAAGACAATATAATATACGAATTCCAAATTATGCAAAACATAAATATTAGGATTACTTATTTTTAACCCAATAAATAATAACGAGTCCGCGATATTTTAAACATCTAGGATAAACACTATCGTTCGTTCTCTTGGACTCCCGTTTACTCATGCACCATCGTTTGCTCATATAGGGGGGTGACCGCGGTGTTCCATCCTCTTAAACTAGTACATTCGTCAACACTTGGATAATCGGAAGACTTAGCAATTTTGTGAGTATACTTGACCCATTTTACCATTTTCACACTTTTGGGTGTAACATGTTTTTATATACAAACGCACTTACTATACGTATTCTTATGCAAATATACAAACAAACAATCCAATACATGCTTACTATTTGTTATGCTTGATTCGTGTTTTTCTGGACCATACTTATGTGATGAACTTGTCATTAGCTTCGTACGAGCCTCCATTTAACATGTATAGCGCTATAGGAGTAACGCACCGCCCGTAGACTAGTGGTCATGTTGAATTATATCATTTTGCGTAAACAGAGGGTTGACTTGTAAATCGCATGCCAGTTTATACGTTAATCTTGATAACTAGGTTTGCCATGTGGATTGTCCCTGACTATTTTATACTTATATACAACGCACCAAACTTGTATGCTCGCCAATACTTTTTGTATTGAACTACACTTTTAAAACATGTTGCAGGTTTAGCGATGATGTTGGTGATGCATGGAATCTAGTAGGATGCTTAGATACACACTTTAAATTTGTAATCTTTGTATTGTATTTTGTTTTTCATGATGTATTTGTTCAAATTCTTGTAAATGACTCTTCAGAAATGAAATGAAAATTTATTATTTAAATACTTGTCACAAATAGTGTTATGAAGTCTCTTGCAATCTAGTTTTCGTCTCACTCCGATGTTTCCGCCATCGGTTGGGGTGTGACAGAATGGTATCAGATCCATAACTATAAGGAATTAGGAAAAGTAGGAATGCTTTAACCTAGTCTATAGTTTTAGAGCTTTATTCTTATGTTTTGCTTGAAACTACTTGCATGCTACTTTATTTGCTTTTATTTATTCTCTTTTGATCTTTTAAACATATATGTCACTTATGTGTTAACACTTAACATGCTATACTTGTTTTATTATGTGTTAATACTTGTTCCGTTGTTCGATTCTTTATGTGTATTCTTGACATGTTTCTCTATGCGTTAGTACTTGTTTTATTGTCTCATTCTTTATGTACCATTCTTGATGTGCCTTCTTATGTGTTTATGCTTGTTTGTGTATTCCTTTAGCGTACGCCCTTTCTAAAGCATTTTACTCGATTTTTTTCTTAAACTCGAAAACACTCGTATTGTACTAACGAGATGAGTCTACCGAAATAGGCGTGAAACCCACAATTTGGTAAACGACTCTCATTCCATTAAATTCTATTTTGCACGAAATTACACCATTAAGTTAGGAGTGAAATCCACATCTTAAGGGAAATTTCAATTTTAAATTCGTTAAGTTAGGGTACGAAGTCGTCAAGTTAGGGGTGAAACCCACATCTCGTCGACTAGTCCCATTCCCTAACTTTTATAAATCCCGCCAAGTCTCGAATCTTCGATTGAATTCGAACCTGTAGTAACCTGAAGGGTGAATACCGTCAACCGACATGTCGGCGAGAGTATTTCACCTATTAGGCCAAAGCATGTTTTCAATTTTAAAAGACCTTTCGACCACTTTGGTTAGTCAACGTTCCATTTTGGAACCATCCAAGTTTCTTTTATCAAACTTACGCTTTATTATTTTCAATCTTTTATGATGCGCTTCTCTCTTCTCAATTTTAAACCATTTGTGAATTTCACTTTTACGCATATGTCATACTATTAATTCTCATACAATTATACATTATTAGCATGCATAATTTCACGTAATTTTATTTACAATTTTGTAACGAGTGGAGACATAACACCAAGATAGGAGTGATTTCCTTACCTTGACGATTAACTCTGCTTCTTTTCTCATCTTACAATGACCTCGCCAACGGATTAGGGGTGATTCCCTTACCTAGGTGATCGTTACCTATACTTTCCTTTTAATAGACTATGTTATGTAAACACGATCATGTTTATATCTAAATTGTTTATCATTAGTCAAATCTCTAATTATATCAAAATGCATTGTTTATATAAACGAACTTCTTATCTTACAATCTATTTTCATATAGCTCACACACACAAAATTCGTAATCTTTTTGTAAACGCTTATTTCTCGACATTCAAAACTTCACGAAATGCTACTCACAACTTAGTCGGTCTAATAAATCCATTGCCCACAAAATTTCGTATTCCACGTAATTACTAAAACACAATCATCTTGCATCATTATACTAAAGATTGTTATTTTCAATTGATAATCAAACCAACTTTTCATACAAAATATTACAAATATTATCCGATCGTTTATCAAAACTCTTTTCAAGATCAACAAAATATTTTATTAAGAACACCTCTCACGATCACTAAGTTCATATAGCAAATTCCTTTTTCTAAGGGTCAACGTTTTCACAAGAATCTGTAAACTTCAAAATTTTCTGATACAAAGTTACTTAAAACGATGTGAACTTGTTAATCCCTAGAACTTTTCAAAACCTCACTCGATACGTCAATTAAATTCAAACACGTGGGCAAGGAAACTTCATAAGGACCGACAAAATTTCAACTTATGTAAACTCTTTTAAAACCGTAGTAGCATTTCCATTCTTTTTACAAAGTACGTTTCACGTAACTAATAGCTGTTTTATACTCCCTTGCATTCACAAACTAGATTCTACAATCCATGACAACTCAATCTATTTTAACTTCACGTTTTGCGCAAACCACTATATATGCATATCATGTTACCCGTTCTAGTTCATATCTCACAACAATCTCACGCGTGTCACTCGTTCTCTTTTCCTTTCATACTCAAAACTTTTAATCTTTTACGCGCATAAACTCGTGCATTTCGATTTACACTATAAGAAAAAATCATTATTTCCTACATCCATACTTACACATTTTATGCAGTCACTTATGTTCACACTTACACATTTATGTTATACTCATGATTCAAAATTCATACGTTTTACGTTTATACATGCACTCAAAATTATACATTTACGTTGTACTTACATTCATGTTTATACTACATTCATATTCATGTTCATGTTCATACATTTTATGCTTTCATTTACCCTTGTACAACTTTGTTTACACTTATATTCATACACATATATTTTATTCATACTTAAACCTTCATGTATTACACCTATATTCACATTCATATCTATGCTCATACACCTTGTGTTCACACTTATACTTGTATTCATACTCGTACGCTTTCTGTTTATGCTTATACTCATGTTTGTACTCACATTTATACTCATTTTTCATACACGTTATGCTTATACTTTTACTCATACTCCTGACATGCGTTTTGTGTTTATGCTCACCTGAGTGTTCGTATTTAAACTCATGCTATGCTCATGCTTTTTACTAAAAAAATTATACATTCGCACCTGTACGCGAGCGAAACCCGAGGGATTCTCTTACGTTGGTCTTATACTATTTGGAACGTGAACATGCTTATATGTTACACTTTTATACGCACACAATCTTATTTTCAAAATTTATGTATACCTTGATTCATACGCAACTAGTACAAGCTATGCGGATCATGCGACGATTGGTATAATCGCGGGTGCACACGGGATTATAGTAATGGACGTACGAGAACCATATAGTGTGCTACTGTGTATGGTAAGACACTGAACGTAACGTGAAACCGAATACGAGACGGACATGATATGGTCAAAGCATGGTGGATACGCCGCTGGTACATCCTATATATAAGTGTTTTCACCATGTTACCAAACTTTCGTGAGACGTGCCATGAGAAATTCAGTGTTTTGCAGGCCTTTTTGGACTTAATACAACTTTAAACAACTCACAAACGCATTATATCCTATTGTCCACGACGAGACCTCATTCTTAACACACTACCTTCGTCTATCCGATACTTATGCTATTCTTATACTCATGATCGTTTATTAGATCAATCGTACACTTTTATACTCTCATTATTCTCCGTTATCCTTCGTCTTTTATACGAACCCCCGCTTGGAATCAAGTATGTTTAAACATTTGAAACCTATCATTCCATCCTTCTTAAAGCCTTCCTCTTGAATAAATTTCAGGACGAAATTTCCCAAAGGAGGGGAGACTGTAACGCCCCGCTTTTTCACAACCTTCCTAATTTAGAAAGCGAGCCTTGAAAATCCTTTTTTTGGAAACTTGTCCCTTTCGAAATGGTTAATCGTCGAGAAATCTTTTATCCTTAATTCGATCCATTATAGATATGGTTATTTAACCATTATTTAGTTAATTAAATCAATTGATTTTTACAATTTAAAGGTTTCATTTTTAATAATCTAGTTAGTCTCGTTAGAATTTTAAAGTTAGAAAATACAAGTTAACCTAGTTAGTTTGGTCAACTATGTTATATAACTTAAACCCAGTTAATTCAACTAATTAATTAAACCCTTCAAAGATTGGGTACTATATTGTTTCTTTTTTTTTTTTCAAAAAAAAAAAAAAAAAATGAAATGTGAGAACCCTAATTCCCTCTCGTGTATATGTGCAGTCATCACACAAACAACTGAATCTTTCACCTCCCTGCTCCCTCATCTTCCCCATTTTCTTTGGAGAAACCCTAGTGAAAACAACAACAGCCACACATCGCTCTAATTTTCAATTCTCTCGGTCCCTCTTCCTCGTCTGAATACCGCCAGCTCCGTCAACCGGAGCCACTTCCGGCGACCAAACTCACCAACCACTCCTCCACTCTCCTTCTCCGGTGACACACACCCCTAAAGCCTCCGTTTCGTTGAAATGTTTCACCTACACCTATGCCTTAGACCGATCGATGGAAGAGAGAAAGAGAGACGACAGCCGGCGACGACGCACGGCGACGAACAGGGAGAACAACGATGGCAGTGGTGCTCCGGTCAGTCATTCTCAGTTCGGGTTTTGTTTTGTTTTTACTCGATTTAGATTCCAATCATTCGATTCAGTCGTTTGCTCGACTCGTACAGAACCGACGACAGTGAGGTGATGGTGGTTACGGGACAGTGGTGACTTCGACGGACAGCAGAACCGACGCGGTCGGCGGTGATGATGGTGAATGGTGCGGGCTTGGCTCGGGTTCACTCGACACCAGGCCATCACGGCCGTCTCGGTTCTGGTAAGAGTCTTGAGCTCTTTTTCTTTCTTTTACACTTAAACATCAGTTTCATTTCAAACTAGTTCCCGTCTTGAATTTCATTTTTTGGTTTGGGTTTTGCATCAGACATGGTCAATCTTGGATGTGTCTTGGGTCAGATCTGGTTCGTTTCGGCCGACTTAGGTCAACTCAGCTGCGGTTCGAGTCTCGAACAAAGCAGGTCAGCAAGAACGTTCGGGTCAAAACGGGTGCTCGGTCAACTCCAGTCAACCTGTGGTCAAACTCAGTCAACACAGATTCGGTAAAAATTAAATAATGTAAATTTGTTATTTTGTTAATATTTAATTAATACGAATCGAGCTCAAACCGGCAAATCAAGATGTAATTTTATTGTGTCGTAGTGTTATATAAATCAGTTAGTACTTGATAAAATTATTTTCTTTTCTTGCGCACTTGACGAATGCTATATATTGATATTACATTATTTGTTGAATTTTGACAATTATATCGACAACTGGTATTGTCGGGATCGTCCAAAAACAGGGGAAACTCTGCCCGTTTTTCGTAAAAATCCACGAAACAATACGTATATAATTTCAAAACGATTTTTATTTTGATTCGTTTTCTTTATAACCAAATCTCTAAATTAATAACATAAATCCATAAATTCTTTTTATAATAATAATTTTTTTTATATTAAGACAATATAATATACGAATTCCAAATTATGCAAAACATAAATATTAGGATTACTTATTTTTAACCCAATAAATAATAACAAGTTGGCGATATTTTAAACATCTAGGATAAACACTCTCGTTCGTTCTCTTGGACTCCCGTTTACTCATGCACCATCGTTTTCCCATATAGGGTGACCGCGGTGTTCCATCCTCTTAAACTCGTACACTCGTCAACACTTGGATAATCGAAAGACTTAGCAATTTTGTGAGTATGCTTGACCCATTTTACCGTTTTCACACTTTTGGGTGTAACATGTTTTTATATACAAATGCACTTACTATACGTATTCTAATGCAAATATATAAACAAACAATCCAATACATGCTTACTATTTGTTATGCTTGATTTGTGTTTTTCTGGACCATACTTATGTGATGAACTTGTCATTAGCTTCGTACGAGCCTCCATTTAACATGTATAGCACTATAGGAGTAACGCACCGCTCGTAGACGAGTGGTCATGTTGAATTATATCATTTTGTGTAAACAGAGGGTTGACTTGTAAATCGCATGCCAGAGTATACGTTAATCTTGATAACGAGGTTTGCCATGTGGATTGTTCCTTACTATTTTATACTTATATACTACGCACCAAACTTGTATGCTCGCCAATACTTTTTGTATTGAACTACATTTTTAAAACATGTTGCAGGTTTAGCGATGATGTTGGTGATGCATGGAATCTAGTAGGATGCTTAGATACACACTTTAAATTTGTAATCTTTGTATTGTATTTCGTTTTTCATGTTGTATTTGTCCAAATTCTTGTAAATGACTCTTTAGAAATGAAATGAAAATTTATAATTTAAATACTTGTCATAAATAGTGTTATGAAGTGTCTTGCAATCTAGTTTTCGTCTCACTCCGATGTTTCCGTCATCGGTTGGGGTGTGACAATGCGTTTCGCAGGTTTATCAGAGTTTAAGGTGCTTTTTGGGAGCTTTTCGAGCCACCGAGACGAAAAACGGACCACCGGGACACTTTACGGGTCAACCAGGACGAAGATACGCGGAAAACGGAGATGAGGACTTAGAAGCACCGTCGTGGATGCCCCTTAAAAAGAACCCGTTGGCCACATACATGCGTATACAGGAATTCAAGGCGTCGCACGAATTTTGGGGATTCAGGCACCGTCGGCGACGGGCTTGCATGCCGTCGGCGACGGCTTGTGGTTTTGACATTGCGAATTTTGTGATTTTTGGTTGGTGGAACGAGTTTAAACACCAATCTTTGACCAAGAACGGGGGTTACACATAATTTTGAGTTTGAACTTGTTCTTGGAGCCACTTTTCATCACCATCTTGAATCCCTAACATCACCAATCGATCCATTATCACCATTCATCACCCGAATCATTCGATTCACCATTCGATTCTTCATCATCATCATTCCAAACCCTAATTCATCCATCATTCAAATCAATCACCATCATCCTTCATCCCAACACCTAGCCTTCATCATTCACCATTCCACAAGTTTCAAGATGATCCAAATCAAGTCTTCATCATCCGTTGAGCGCATTTGTCCTACCATGAATGGCTAAATTCTCGGAGGTTTCACCCCGGTATAGGTTATTGTAAGTTTCTAGGGTTGAACATTGTTGAACTTTGATTGTGACACGTTGTATCTTGGTTTTGAATTCTTAGATAATTGTCATGCATTTGAATTGAATTTGTGAATTGTCGAACGATGATAAAGTTATGACTTTACGAAATGAATTTATGCACTTATGCCTTATCTAAGTTAGGAATAACATGTTCTTGATAATAAAGTGCATTGCGATACGTTCTTTACGACGTTGATAACTCTTGGCACCTAAATCATGCGACACTAATTCTGTTAATCACTTTTGCAATTGAATCAAACAGAAAAACGTGTAGAAACCTTAGAACTTCAATTTCTGAACTGCGTGTGAACCTTGTTTACATCTTTTGCTTTAAACTATAAATTAAGTTTTCTTGAAATCATTAATCTTTTGTCATTAATTAATTTAATCAATTTCATTAGTTATTTCACAAACTTTTCAATCAAACAAAACCACAAAAATAATCTAGCAAGCTTCATAAGTTGTGACACTCGTTTAAATTCAATCAAGTCCATTTGCAAACCACATACTCTTCGTGGTTCGACCCCTCACTACCACTAGCTATTTGTTAAGGGTAATTTGGGTATATAAATATTATCTTTGACCGGAGCGTAACACTCTGATCAAATTTTGGCGCCACTACCGGGGAGTTAGTGCGCTTTGTGTTTGGATTCTTGTTTGAATTTTCGTTATTAACTGTTTAAATTGCTTATTTTTTTCTTGTACTTTGTCTTTTTCCTTGTTACGCGGGTTATGTTACTTGTGCAGGTTACAGGTAGTGCATGCATACGCGAAACTCCATGAGGATTTCACCATTAGTCTACGAACCGGAAATCGAAAGAGTTGCAAGAAGGAACCTAGCAAGCCGGTTAGAAGCAACCCTTGTTTCTAACCAAGTCACACAAGAACCACAATCCACACCATCCATTGAAACCGATTCAATGGCAAACCAAAACTCCAATCACCCAAACCTCATTCAAAACCAATTCCAATCTCGAGGAACCTTCCATCCCGCCCAAAATGTCCAACATATACCTCAAGATCAACCGGTTGGTGGTAACAACTCTAGACCACCCAGACCAGCTTTTCGAAACCAAGTTCCCAATACCAACCAAAGAACACCCCAACAACAAAACCTTCACCGACACAACTCCTTACCCACTCAACTTGATGACCGGAATGTTAATTCCGATCGTAGAGGCAACTGAGATCGTGGCAATCCCGCGAACGAAGACCCGTTTTTCAACATTGATGACTTGCGAAATGCTATCCCCGATGATGAGCCGTTTAGTGTTCCCGGTTACCAATCACCGGAACACGTGAGTATTCACTCGGAATACTCGGATGACGGGGGTAATTATAATGAACGGGTAGATGATGACGGTTGAGGTTATGTGAACCGGGGAAATGTCTACAATGCTAGAGGGTTTGACGATGATGAATTTGGCTATCAAAATGCCAATTTTGTGGGGAATGAAAACTACGGTTATGGGAATGCTCGAAACGACGGTTACAGAAACAACTGAAACCCACGAAACAACAGTCAACGAAACCGGAATGATGGGTTCTACAACAACAATAACAATGTGAACCATAACCGGATTCCTCGTTTTGTGGGAGGAGGTAATCAAGGTATGAACAGAGGAGGTAATCGAAGAGATAATCGAAGACCAAGGGAGCAAGAAGTTGATGGTCCACGTCGTCATCAACAATCTCCAAGGGGAGTAAATGACCGTTTTAGGCCGGTGGTCACCGACAATGATTCACCTATTGTATGTGAACGAATAATGTTTGATTTTAAGCCTCATTACATCAACATCCTCCCCCACTTCAATGGGAGGTCCAATGATGAACCATATACTCATTTGGTGGAGTTTTCGGCCATATGTAGTACTATTGGAGGGCATGATTTCGCATTGGAAGAGGTCAAGCTTCGATTGTTTCAGTTTTCGCTAAAGGATAAGGCGAAACAATGGTTTCTCACACTTCCGGGGGAGTAGTATTCGTACATGGGCCGAAATGCAACAAGTTTTTCTTGATGAGTATTACTCGATGGCGAAGACCGATGATGCTAGAGATGAAATTAGGTCTTTCTGTTAACTTTTGAGTGAACCATTTCATGAAGCATTCACTCGATACAAAGAATTAATCTGGAAGTGCCCATATCATCAAATCGAAAAGTGGGAGTTGGTTAAGTGTTTCGTGCGAGGATTGGATGATGAGACATGGAATCACCTAGAGCCAACGAGCAATGGAACGTTATTAAGTAACCGTGAAGATGAAGATTGGGAATTTCTTGAGCGGATGACCAAGCAGTCAAATTCAAAGGAGTCGGCCGATAGAGCTAAAAAACATCCGTTTCCCGATCACTTCCCGATCTCGATTCTAACTCTAAGGATCGAATCACTACTCTAGAACGGTGATTAGCTCGAATGAAGAGAAAAGAGGTGAACACGGTGCAATTCGCGGTGTGTGAGGATTGTGGGGAGATTAGTCATCGGACCAATCAATGTCAAACGGGACTGGGTGACTACACCAAAGAGGTAAATCAAGTGTTTGGTGATAGAAAGAACAACGATATGAATTCGAACACTTATCACCCCGGATTGAGAAACCATCCCAATTTCCGATATGGGAATGTCACAAACCAAATGAACCTAAATTTTCAACAAGGTAACCAAAGCGGGTCATCATATCAAAATCGCCAAGGTGGTAACCAAGGGGGTTACCATCGTAATTACAATCAAGGGTACCAAGGTCAGGACAATAATTACCAAGGTGCGTATCAAAGGAATTACAATAACCAAGGTGGTAATGGAAGTGGGTCGAATAATCAAACCGGTGGTGATGGTTTGAGTGCTAAGGTAGACGCCTTGTTGAATGTGGTAAAGGAATCCAACAGTGACATCAAGGAAATGAAGAAGACAAATGAAATGAGAGATAAATCACATGAGGCGTTGGCAAAACAAGTGGGCAAACTTGCGGAGGAAGTGGCTCAAATGAGGGGAAGCATGGGAAAGCTTCCAAGTGACACCACGGTGAACCCTAAGCATCAAGGGTCGAGTTCGAAGAACACACGTGAGGTACCAATTAATAAAATAACTTTACGTAGTGGTCGAGTCATAGATAATGGTGTCAAAACACCATCATGCCAGTTTGTTGAAGGGGTGGTGGAAGATGCTAGTGATGAAGAGTGTGAAGATGGTCAAACGGGTCAAAACAAAAATGATTCAAAAATTAATAATAACACACCCGTTGTGACCATCCCTGTCCCAAAGGCTAAGGAAAAGGGTGTGGAGGTTAATACCGCCCCTTATCCCGAAGCATTAAAGCGACCCGTGAAGAAGGTTGTAAACAAAAGAGGTCCACAACAAGAAGAGTTGTTCGAAGTTTTCAAACAAGTAAAAATTAATTTGCCTCTTTTGGATGCAATTAAGCAAGTACTGTCTTATGCTAAGTACTTCAAAGAATTATGTACCCAAAAACGAACTCACAAATTTCCAAAAAAATTAGATTTAACTGAAAATGTGAGTTCGATTCTTTCGGGTGCACTTCCACCTAAGCTCCAAGATCTGGGTGCGCCTATCATTTCAATTCACGTAGGCGATTTTAAAATCAACCGGGCACTTCCAGATCTTGGTGCGAGTGTGAGCATTCTACCAGGTAGTTTGTATGATCAATACGATTTTGGTCCACTTCAATCGTCGAACACCACCGTGGTGTTAGCTGATTTGACACCCAAACTACCCCGTGGAATTATCTCGGATGTGATAGTAAAAATCGAGGATTTTTACTATCCGGTGGACTTTTTTGTACTTGATTATGTGGTCAAGGACCCAAACAAACAACCTACGGTTCTTTTGGGTCGACCGTTCTTAGCAACCGCAAATTCTCAAATTGATTGCAAAACAGGAATGGTTGACATGACATTTGGAAACTAAAGGTTGAGGTTGTATGTTTTTTCGGGATTGACGACTCCTTCAGTCGACAATGAATGCTATATGGCAGGCATTCTTGACAGGTGTATACCTCTCTGCGACACTGTTGTAGATGAGGAAAACACAATGGAAAATTGTTCTATGTTTGACAGGTCACAGGTGGAGATGAATCGGAGCATAGACGAGGAATTAGAAAAATGTTTGGAGGTGCTTTCGGTAAAAGAAGGGAAACCGACATGGACGCACCAAGTGGAAAGCTTACCGGAAACCATCAATACAAAATTGAAGCCGTCATTGGTGGAGCCACCGGAAGTGGAGTTGAAGGTGTTGCCAAAGCATCTTGAGTATGCTTTTTGGTGAAGGCAACACGCTCCCGGTCATTATTGCATCAAATTTTGCCACACCCCAAAATCCACAAGCGGAGTATCACCACAGGAGGCGTGACTGACTAGGATCCAGCCACCAATCATATTGAACAATGTATTAAAGTAAATATAAAACCAGCCAACAATATAATTGGTGTCCAAAACAAATTAACTAAGTTCAAGTTATCAGCAGAAGCATAAAGTTTAAAACCAAAACGTAAGTTATAAGTTCATAAGGTTTAACATGGAACTCAATAGCCCATGTCCCACAACGACCTCGACCTCCTGTTATAACAACCCTCCTAAATTTTTCGACACCCCTAATATATTTAAAAAGTCCCAATACGTCCTAAAATACACCCTATATGCGAAAACGGTCCCCGAATACCTTTATTTTTATTAAAATTAAATAAAAACAAAATTTTAACCTCGCTCGCGGGCCGCGAACGTGTTGACCGAGAGCTACGCGGGGCCCGGTGCTGCCACGTGGCAGCCACACGTCGAGCCTATAGTGGTGACCAGGCCAAGCTAGGCCCTACTACCCCTATGTCGCGGGCCGCGTAAGACGTCCCTTTGGTCTTCGCTGGCCGCGAAGGACTCGAATTCAGCTCCTATAAATTGGGAGCTCAGGCCTTCAGTCCCAACTCGCACCAAAACTTTTGTAGGATCGAGAATCGATCTGAACGAGTCTTCAGAAGAGCTCTAAACTGATTCAAAGGCGGAATTCAATGAATCAGAGTTTGTTTCAGCTTGATATTCACTAATAACTGTCTCTTATATTGATTATAACGTGATTACAGACTTGGAGACACTTCGGCAGAGCTTCGCTACCGGAATCGAACGTTACAAATGAAAAACTCAAGTCACGTATTTATACTATTTCCAGTTCGTTTGAACAGGCATTTCCAGTTCGTTTGAACTGTCCACTTCGTTTAAACTGTCCACTTCGTTTGAACTGTCCACTTCGTTTGAACTGTCCACTTCGTTTGAACTGGCTTGTTCACCTTTGTTTCCTGTTTATCTCGAACTGCGTGACTTGATCTTTCATTACTAATCTAAGACTCGAACAAAGATGAAGTCGACAGACAACTGCACTAACAGACTCCCCCTTGAATGTTGACGGAATCTTCAGTGAGAGTCTTCAACATGACGACTCTTCAATCTTGATCGATCTTCTTTTTTTTCTTAGCATGTACCAGGATATTCTCTTTGGCTCTAACCTCGTCAGACTCCCCCTCTCATCAAGATGGGATCGCCATCTGGAATTAGCTATCACCTTGAGATCAAATCCTGGCTTTAACTCTTGTTCAGCACATCTCCTGCACACTTCTCACCAAAACATAAGTTTTTACTTAAATCAATAAGAAAAACTTACTAGAAATAGTTACACCAAGTTCAAATTAATGACCCTGATTAACTAATCTCAACTTCTTTCTTAATTCAAAATTTTCAACTCAGCACTCAAACCCAACCCTGTTCATCATGTTCAGTACTTGAAATTTTGAATATCAGCTCTCCAACACCAGTTGTCGAAAATCTTTTTGTATTTTATCAAAATTTATGCTAAAACACACTAAAATCTTTTTGGATTTTTTATAACAAGGAAATGCAGTAAAAAATATTTACAGACAATATTTTTGTGAGTTTGTGTAAGAGGATCATATCAGTTTATGAAAAGAATCACCAACACCGTTAAGCTTCATTTCATTTTAAGTTCTAAACGATTCACTTAGATTGTCAGTATACTGGTCCACTTAAATTTTCACACAAAGTTCAACTGCTTCGAGATACGATATTAATGTCTTAAGCACTTAAACTTAATCATGTGTCCCACCTCAGAATATACTCCCGTATCCAGATCCCAATATTCAGTCTTACAGGTAATTATGACACAAATGATATCTGTACATAAATTAGGTAATGCGAGGGCTGAGGGATCTCAGGTCGATACTTCCGTATACGCAGAGAGATATCAGCTTCGACTTTATGGTATGTCCCCTTTAGAGGATCTTTTAGCTACAACAGCAGCGACTATCAATTTTATTGTTTCATCTGCCTGCTGAGGGTTTATGCTATGTTTCAAGCATTTGTGGAAAGTATTGTTCGAGGACTAGGTCAGAACTACCGTTCAGCAGAAGTCCCGGAATAATACCCCAGACATCATTGAGTATAAAGACCTAGTATATCAAAAAAAGGAACCTTTCAAACGAAATTTCGGGGGTTACCCATATATCCGAGAGATGTTTCCCCACGATATAAGCAAGTTTGAAATTTAGGTTTATATCTCGTCACAATCTACTAAATGTGCAAAAACCTACTGGCACATCATCAGTGAGACCGTTTATCACTTTTAACTTTCCAATTCTTTAGCATGTTGTGATCGTCCACTGATGTACTATCATTTCCTCTTTTATACAACAAAACTCATTTTTGTTTTATCATGTTTTTGTCTTTTTCAAATTTTCAAATGTTTGTGGATTTTCTAAAAATTCTTACTCCCCCTAAAATGCTAACACATTTTAGGAAATTTGAAAACAAACTGTACAATAAAATGACAACCAATATCGAATCACCTCAATTCGCCATTCACTTGGCATAAACAATCAGAACTCCCCCGCACAACAAACCATTTTCTCATTAAGATTTCAAAACACTTAAGTTTGTTTTAATCAAAATGATTTTTCCGAAAAATAAGTTTGTTTTTACCACTTGTAAAGTTGGGGATGTGGTTCATCATTTTGTCTTCAACCACTTGTAGAAAATCAAGTACAAATTAATGTCCCTGATTTACCACTTGTACGAAAAATCCAACTAAGAAAGATAGATGCCGATTCTTGCTCCACGCTTACAAACCTGGGAGCTCCGGCAAGTCAGGTTTTTTTTTTCATTTAAACAGACTCACTGTAACGCCCCGCGTTTTCATACTTTCTATATTTAGAAACCATCGCTTGTAAAACTATTTTTGGAAACTTCGTAGTCTTATAATCGTTCCTTCATTAAAAGCAATGTAAAAATCCGAGACTTGGATCATGAATAGAACTCGTATTTTGCTAATTACATGATATTCATACTTTATGTAGGCTCACACACCCAATTTCATGGAATAATTGATACTTATTCGTAATTTTTGGAAACAATGTGTTAAACTCGTAAATACATGAAACTTACGCATAAAACGTGTTTTGAACATAAACGACACTTGATTTTGATGCTTATACACATAATTATACTTGGTTTATACTCCTCATACTTAGATTTATCTTAAAATATGCTTTTGTGGCAAGAATGGTCCTTAAAAACCCTAAAATCATCAAATACACAACTCTAGGGGCCAAATTGTAACTTTTTGAAACTTATGTCCGGATTAGAAGGCCCGGGCGGCCCGCTTCAACTTGCCTGATATCTCAGGCGGGCCGCATGGGGATGCCCAGATCAGAAAAACACAGCAGCTGATTATGTACGCGAATTTGGCACGAAATCCCATCTTCTAACCCTCCCCAATCACCATTTAGCCACCTCTAATCACCTCCAATCACCTCCAAACTCTTCCACTATAAATACAACCCTTCTCCAAGCATTTCTACACTTTCACAACCCTCAAATCTCTCTCAAACACTCTCAAGTTCTTGCAAGAAGCTGCATTTTCGGACAGATTCACAACCTTGCACAAAAGTGAGCATAACTTGCTCATTTCTTAATGAAATCACTTGATTCTTCTTTCTATTTGCTTGGATAATCATGGGGTTTGATTCCTTGGTTTCTCCATGGAGAAATCAGACCTGGAATTGCTCCGAAATTGTCCACAAACTTTCTGTTTTGTTTCATGTTCTTCAAAAGGTTGCTTAAACTTATCCAACTTGTGTTTAACACATCTCATACCTATGTCCTAATGCTTACAACCTCTCTAATGGTTGGTTAAACTTAAAAACAAGGTTGAGACACTATAAATCAGAGGTTAAAACCTCAAATACTTTCTGTTTTGTTAGGGTATTTAACCCACAAATCGTGTCAAGCTTAGATCTTGATGAATGAGTGATTATGGAACAACTTGGGTTGTCCTACATACAATCCTCACATGATTTGATGATTTCTCTTTAGTTAGGTTGTTTATGTTATTGTGCTAATCCTAGTTCGTGACCCTCCTTGGTTGTTTTTACATCAAGCGAAGTGGTGAACATTCAAGGGGTTCCTAAATGGAAGCATGTTCTTCCTACCCCATACATGACATCTATGATAACTCGAGGTGCCTAAATGAAGATCCTAATCTTCTACCTCCTACTTGAATTATTGGACTAAGTAATATGTAATACTTAACCTAGATATATATACACACATTCGAACCTTTGATGTTGAACTTGTGTTTATATGTTAAAGTAGTAGAACATCATCTAAGACCTAAACCTTGTTGTGATTCTTATGGGTGCTCAACTCATGAAAACATTATCATAACCCTCGTGGTTACCAAGTGTCATACAAGTGTTAGGTATCGAAGGTGATTATTTTCACATGTTATTCTCATATCTTATTTTTATGTTGTTTTAAATACCGAATCTCGACTTTAAGCATACTTGAACTTTAACCCTTACACATTCAATCTTTTAACCTCATCGACTCGTCAATAATTGGATAATTGGAAAGCATATGCAAACTTTGTGAGTATACTCATATTTTCCCCTTTTTATTTTTACCACTTTTGGGGTGTAACATGTTTGCTTATCAAAAACTTACACATGAACATTTTGCTTAAACACATGAACATTCCTATAACATGCTTGTATACGTGATGGCTTGATACTTTAAACTTGGGTGATTCTTATGTGTTGAACTTATCATTAACTTCGTACGAGCCAAACCGTGACATATGTAGCGCTATAGGATTAACGACCCGCCCGTAAACTTGAGGTAATGTCATGAGCCTGTTGCGTTTCCTTGGTTTGATATGTTAGACACATGCCATATTTATTGTTTATCTTGAATCACATGCTTGCTATGAGGAATTGTTCGAAACTTATCATTTGTTATGTACGTACCAAACTTGTATACTCGCCTTTGCTTTTGCATTGAACTTTATTTTAAACATGTTACAGGTTGAGGATGATGATGCTATGAAATGAAGTAGCGTTGATGCCTAGATACACATATAGACGTTTAGGTCAAATACATTGTATAAATGTCATATTTGTTGTCGTATTGTGTTTCTTGTATTTAACATGTTGTATTTCAAATTTCATGTATTGTAACATTTATTTATGAAAGAAATCAATCTATCTTTAATTCTATTGTCACAATTAGCGTTATGTGTGATGAGCAATCTTTCTTCGTCTCACTCCGATGTTTCCGCCATCGGTTGGGGTGTGACACTCACCCAAGCCTGACGGTCCTTGGGTGATTTTGAGTTCTTGTTTAACAATGGTGGAAAATTTGCATCATCCATTGTTAGACCAGAATTCTCAACTTTTACCTCAACACATGGCTCTTCTGGCTTTACCACACCAGATTCATCGCCTGAACGTGGCTTGTCTGACTTTAACGAGTCAGATTCATTGCCAACTACTAGCTCCTTTGTTTTCGAAGAAACAAATTCATCACCAGTAACTTTCTTTTTCATCTTTCTCTCTTTCGTCCTCAAATTTGTATCTGATGAATTCGTTTTGCTTGATTTGTCATTCTTTGGAGAGCAAGACGATTTATCAGAACTTTTATCTGTTTTACCAGTTGTATCCGAGGACAAAATCCTTTCGAGATACTCTCTCGCCTTCTTCCTCTTCTTCCTCAGTCTGTCTTTTTGCCCCTGCGAAAGCTTTACTTTCGGTTTTAGAACTTTCTGTTCTTGAACTTTAGGTTCTTGAACTTTCTGTTCCTTGGGCTTTGCTTTGACATTGACTGGTTTCTTTGCCATTTTCTGAGATTCAGCCCTCGATCTTCCCTTTGATCTCATTGGGCAATCTCTAGCAATGTGTCCTCTGATTTGGCAGTTAAAGCATCTTCTCGTCTCATAACTCCAACCTTGGCAGTTAACAGCAATGTGTCCTTGATAACCACATCGGTAACACACTCTGTTATCGTACCAATCACCATTTTCAGTCCAAACATTCAGATCAAAGCACTGTTTGGCTTGGTGATAATCCTTTCTCCTCTTGTTTGCTGGATTTGGCTTTTGAGCACTGTGGTCCGACCTGCACCACTTATTACCAACAATTTTTGAGTTTTCATTTTTTACTTTTTGTGGTTTTTGATTGCGATTGGATGATCGATCTGATGAGCTTTTATTATCTTTTTGTACATTTTTCAAAATTTTCTCTTTTTGTTTTTGTTCCACTTTCTTCTTCAAAGGTTTTTGCATAGAGCATTCACCCTTTTCAGTCGATTTCAGAACAGTTTCTTGAAATTTTTCTTTTAATTTCAAAAACAAATTTTGTTTTTCACTTTTATCTTTTTCATCATCAAATTTTCTCATCACAATCTTCAACTTTGACATTGTCAAAGTTTGTGACATCGTCACTTATTGGAACGGAATTGATCGGTTTTGGACATGGATAATCTGGTGTTGATGACGAAATCTCAAAACCTTTCAATTTCTCTTCAAGCTCATCTATTTTGTTTCTTGAATTCTCAGCTTCAATTTCAAGCTGAGATATTCGTTCAAGATGAACCTTGATTGTTTTTCGAGCACATTCAGCTTTTTCTTCAAGTCGAATAATCGTCTGAAGATGAGAATTTATAATTTTTTGCTTTTCAATGTTGTTTTGACTAAAAACATTTCTTCCATCTTCAAGAATCTTTATCTGACTTTGAAATTCTTTTTCAATTCTTGATTTTTCATTTTCAAAACTCTCAATTTTCTCTTCAAAAACTTTTGCTTTTTCATTCAACTTCTTGTTTTCTGATGTCAAACTGTTCAAATTACTTAACAGTTTGTCATTTTCAACTTTCAGTTTCTCACAAATTTCCTGAAACATAAGAATCTGTTTAATATCAGCTTGCTTCTCATCTTTCAGCTTTTTGACTTCCGATGTCAAACTTTCCGCATCTTTCAAGTGTTTGTCATTTTCAGTCTTAAAGTTGTCACACTTAGAGCACACAGATTCAGAACTTGAGGATTCAAACTTTACAGATTCTTCAACTTTTGAAGCTTCTTCTTCCTTTGTCATGAATGTACCTGCACAAAAGATTTTAACGAAATTAAGAGGATTTGCATACTCATCAATACAACAACCCCTCTTCATATCGTATTTCATAACATATTTTGCTCTAATACATTCAACAATCCTTTTGTTCATTTCATCAATCACATCTAAGCCCATATCTGCCAAATGATTTTCTAAAACCTTTATCTTTTCTTTCCTTTTCTTTCCATTTTCATATTCATGAGTTTTAAGTTTGCTAATGAATTCTTTTAGATGTAATTTTGAAAAATTTGATTCATTTCTTAAATTTTTCAAAAATTCAATCCATTCAATAGGTAATGCATCGGCAAACTTTGTTATCTTTTCAGCATCTGTCAAGAATATCTCATGATCTTTTAGATAACCAAGTAAAACATTATATCGATTTACTAGATCATCCAATGTTTCATTTTTCAAGCACACAAAGTATTTAAACCTTTTCTCCCATCCAATCTTTTTCACCATTCTATAACTTTCATCTATAAACCCTCGATTCCAATCATTAAATTTCTCAAAATAATAGTTTTCTTTTTCATCAAACATCACTTCCATTTTTCAAATAGTCCCAACAAATTTCACTCAAAACACACTTTCAATTGTTCCAAATATGAAGTGGGCTGCACTAAACAATGATTGGGCCTATTAATGTAGCAAGCCGACAACAACTTTGACTAAAATCTGATTTGACCGTAAATGATTAATCACATGAAGCCAACAACTATTCACATATCGATGAAATCAATTCTCACATGCAATATTCAGATTTTAAATTGAGAGTCAATTGTGATTGGACCTAAAATACCACTAAGCCGACTTATTATATGCAATTTTTAAGATAAATGGTCGACACTCAATCATGTGATTACTTTGAAGATAATTGGACCGAGCAACTATTCAGTCAACACACATGGCCATTTCATTTAAACTGATCAACATGAGCCGTCAATTTAAAAAAAATAATATGAAGCTATTGGACCGTCATTTTACCAACCACGTGCGACCTGGACTGATGACTGATAACTGACTGGGATTCACACGAGACAAACCTCTTGTCAAACGATCTGACCTCTCAAACGAACTAGACCCGAACTTCAAACGAACTGAAGTTTAGACGTACTGAAGTTCAGACGAACTAAGGATCAAACGAAGTAAGTTCAGACGGACTGGACCTTTCAAACAATCGGAGTTCAATTCAAACGAACTAGTAAGATGGTCCCTTCGTATGAACTGAAACGAACTTGGTTACTTCGTCTGAAATAAGGTCAAAAATACAAACGACCTGATCTTAAACCACACTAACTGAGCCAAACATTCATGATTTTATCAAGATTTGATTCGAATTGTGTTCTGAATTCTTCAAGGATTGATCTATAACAAAATCCGATCACACTGATGTGATTTCCGTTCAATATTGTCTGCTGAATCGTTGTAGATCTGATATCAAAGTTCTGTTCGTGTGAATCAGACAAGTCTCAAACGAACTGATCGTTTTTTTTTATCAAATTGATTGAGTTTTAATCTGATTTTTGGTCGAATACTTTTACTAATTGTTTAAACCACAGTTACGCACAATATACTTCAATTTCAAACCATTTTAACCAGAAAATCTAGGTGTTAATTTTGAAAATATGTGACAGAAAGGTGTAAAAGTCAGAAATCTTAATGAAATCGAGCTGAAATATCAAGAGCTCTTCCTCCTGAGCTCTGATACCACTTGTAGGATCGAGAATCGATCTGAACGAGTCTTCAGAAGAGCTCTAAACTGATTCAAAGGCGGAATTCAATGAATCAGAGTTTGTTTCAGCTTGATATTCACTAATAACTGTCTCTTATATTGATTATAACGTGATTACAGACTTGGAGACACTTCGGCAGAGCTTAGCTACCGGAATCGAACGTTACAAATGAAAAACTCAAGTCACATATTTATACTATTTCCAGTTCGTTTGAACAGGCATTTCCAGTTCGTTTGAACTGTCCACTTCGTTTAAACTGTCCACTTCGTTTGAACTGTCCACTTCGTTTGAACTGTCCACTTCGTTTGAACTGGCTTGTTCACCTTTGTTTCCTGTTTATCTCGAACTGCGTGACTTGATCTTTCATTACTAATCTAAGACTCGAACGAAGATGAATCTCTCGAAATTCTCTAGTGTAGGCACTATTCTCGGGTATAATACCCCCTAAATAACGAAGTTCTGCCCCGTTGTAAGTATCATAACCCCGGTTACGTATTAGATACGCTGCCCGATTGATCCAGGGTTCCGTAACGGCTGTCGAGGTTCTGCCCGACGTAGTCGTTGGAATGCCGTCTCGGGGAGGGTATTACTAATGTAAATATTGGGTTATTATAATAACGCGTGTGCATTTGTGTATTTAATAGATAATCACCAGGAAATTCTTAAAGGAAACCCTAAGACAGCTATGTGAGTAATCACCTTTTTGTAAACTGTTTTTACAAAACCTTAAATATTTTACAATGTGATTAGCAATGATTGAGTCTTTGTAGTTCTTCAATTACTGCCGGTATGTTGGGGTTTTGTATACAAAATGTGGAACACGTTACCATTGGACAAAGAGTTAGCCAATGTGTAATATGACCCACCAGTCAGGATTGACATTACTGAATGAGTAATTGTGTAGATATAAACATTGTAATAGCTCTCAATACTGTTAAAAGATGACACTCTTCTTGATTAAACTGGGATTCGCTCACCAGTATTTCCCACTGACAAAATGTTTTTAAACGCGTTTCAGGTAACAAAATGTGAAAGCCAAATAGAAGCCAGCTGGACAGCACTGAAGGCTTGGAAAAAGTGATTATAAAAGTTACCTGAATAAAGAGATGTTTTTATTAAATAAAATAGGGTTTATCCCTACAGAAATGTGTGTACTGAAAACTTGGGAATTTCCCACGTATTTAATATTATAAAAGTGTGGTATTTACTCTGATAAAATATTTCCTAACTATTGATGTAATTTTCGCTGCCAAAATGATAAACACCGATACCACCGAAACTGGCCGTGGCCGCCCGTTCCCGGGACATATAGGGGACGGGGGTTGCGACAGAAGGTGGTATCAGAGCTAAGCCACTGATTCAGCCATAGAAGTGTTCTTCTAACACCAAAATATTATTCAAATTGTTAAGAAATTAATTACGGAAATACGTGCATATCTGTATTTTATTGTTGTTTGTTATTTGACTATTTGTTAGTTTACAGTATGAGCGATCAAGGACCCTCCGACGCCTATCGTCAGTTGTCCGGCTCACCTAGAAGCGAAGGCACCTCTTCACAGCCTGCCCTCTCAGGGTATTCAGCTGAAAATGAAGATGGGATATTCGTGTTTAAGGCTCAGTCTGAAGAGCTATTCCCACCTAAAAATAGAGGATGGTTCAGTAGGGGAGCACATGAGCGCAGGAAGAGAATGAAAAAGTTACAACAGCAGCGAATTCTAGCAGCCGCTAAGAGAGAGACAGATGCTCACACCCAAGACATGCTCAATAGGAGTTTAGCAAACTTCCATATCTTAGCAACCACAGCTGCCGACCCAAACCTGGAGCAACTCATAGCACCCCAACCATTACCCTTATTTCCCACACGGCCAATGGAAATAGAAAACAACCCAGAAAACCAAATCCAAATGCATGATTTTAACCCAGAAGAGATACCTAGAATACCAGCACCTAATCCCTTTGACCCAGACTACGAACCGTGGTTTGATGATCATAGGGATTATCAGCAATGTTACAACCTAACAGACGAACCCATGCCAAACCTAGCAGCTTACCCAGGTCTGGACCCTCTAGATCCCTACTATGATAATGATGAATACATTAGGAAAATCCTAGAGAATCCATACCCTCAGGAAGAACCCATGCCATAGTACCCAGATCCAGTACCAGCACCTGCACCCCCAATGAGTGCAGAGAATGTGCAAGAACTCTGAACCTTCGGTGAGGAGATTTTAGAAAATAGTGACAGGATGAGGCAGATCGGAGAACGACTCGTCTGGAAGTACGAAGAGCGTAATATGGAGTTCTGGATGAACCCATATCAGTGATGGTGATGGTAATAATATATATATATATATAAATAATATGTGTGTATGAAAAAAAATTATAATAATAATATATCTATCATAGTATAGACCACTTGGTGGTTAGTGATGCATATTAGTATTGTAATTTTAAATTCCAGTTCCAGTTTGTATTAGATGCATAATATATAAGAAAGAGTAAGTCGTAGTGTTCGACGTTTTTGATCAATATGTGTTGTGTGATTGGTTACTTTAAATATTATCTTGTGATATCAATAATTGGTGAATGTTTAAAATTCAGATGGACAACGAAGTGAACCAGGAAAACCAGAATAATGATAAGTAGAGTAACAATAACCCGGATAAAGATAACCCGAACAACAACAATAATGGAAACCAAGTGGATAACAGTGCCATCCAACACATAGTGGCACAAGGGATAATAGATGCAATGCCATATATTATCAAAACGGTTAAGGAAGCAGATAATAAAAGTAAACGTGATAGTAAACGACCCACTGAACCTGAACACAACGTGAACAATGGACCCATACTTCAAATGCCCATTCCCAAAAGAAGAAGAACCATGTCTTATGGTTGTTCTTATAAAGAATTCTGGTCTTGTAAACCAATGGAATTCTCGGGCAATGAAGGGGCCGTTGCAGCTCTACGCTGGACAGAAAAGACTGAGGCAGTCTTAAAAATAAGCAAGTGCGCAGAAGAGGATAAAATAATTTTTGCTTCCAATCTGTTTAAGAATTCAGCCTTAGAATGGTGGAACATTATCATCCAGTCTAGGGGAAGTGATAGGGTTTACAATATGGAATGGGGGGAATTTAAGAATATGGTAGAAAGAAAATTCTGCCCTCCCAATGAAAATGAACAGATAGCAAATAAGTTCCTAAACCTTAGGATGACTTGAGTGGATAGTAAGGGGTACACTACGTTATTCTTTGAATACGCTAGAATAGTGCCGACCCTTGCATCACCTGAACCAGTATTAATCTCCCGTTATATCTGGGGATTGATCAGTGAAATTAGGCATGTAGTCAAGGCAGTCGGACCTCAAACTATAGAAGAAGCTGTAGAACTAGCAAACACCTTGACTGATGAATTAGTTTGTACATGAGAAGAGGATCAGAGAAGGAACCTAGCCCAAAAGCTTACCCAAGAATTCCGTTCTGGAAATTCTAACCGTGGGAAAAATGTAGGTTCTACTTCTGCACCCTACTGTAAGTATTGCAAAAGGAAGCATTCTGGAAGATGCTCCATATACTGTAACTTCTGCAAAATATCTGGACACAAGGAGGAAGACTGCAGAAAGAAGCCTAACAACAAGATATGCTACAACTGTGGAGAACAAGGTCATATCAAGCCAAACTGTCCAAAACTAGCTCCAGCCACGAACACCAAGAATACTAAAAATGCTAGATCATTTGTTCTGACTGCAGAAGAAGCAAAGATGATCCCGGATGTGATCGCCAGTACATTTTTAGTTAATGATGTTTTTTCTAAAGTATTATTTGACTCTGGTGCAAACCAAAGTTTTATTAATACTTCATTTTGCAAACTTTTCAATCAACCATTAACTAAACTCCCACAAGAATGTCTAGTAGAGACAGCAAATGGGGAAACCATTAAGATTTCTGAAATCTTGCAGGGAGCAAGAATATAATTTCTAAATCAAAAATTTATTGCAAACCTTTACCCAATGAAGCTGGTAGGATTTGATGTTGTATTAGGAATGGATTGGTTAATAGCCAATAAAGCCAGTATTCTATGTGATCAAAAGTCAATTCAAGTAAATTCACCAAAAGGTGAAAAGATCACGATTAAAGGAGATAAGCCGTCTAGATCCACAAAATTCATCTCTGTAATGAAAACAACAAGTTATATAAGAAAAAGATCATTAGTGTATTTGATTTCCATAATCATTAACACGAAAAGAATTAAAGAATATTCCAGTAGTATCTCAATTTTCAAATGTATTTCTAGAAGAGTTACCAGGGAAACCTCCAGACAGAGAAGTTGAATTTAGAATCCACCTGCTACCCGGAACAACACCAATTGCCAAAGCACCTTACCGTTTGGCACCTGCAGAAATGCAGGAACTGAAGAAACAACTAGACGAATTATTGGAAAAAGGATTCATACAGCCAAGCTCATCGCCTTGGGGAGCACCGATCCTATTCGTCAAAAAGAAGGACGGATCAATGCATATGTGCATTGACTATCGTGAATTGAACAAGGTCATGATTAAGAATCGGTATCCATTACCAAGAATCGATGATCTGTTCGACCAGCTACAAGGAGCTCGATTTTTCTCTAAAATCGATTTACGATCAGGATATCATCAATTAAAGGTACAGGAAGAGGACATTCCTAAGACCGCATTCAGAACAAGGTATGGCCATTATGAATTTACTGTCATGCCATTTGGTCTAACCAATGCCCCAGCTGCATTTATGGACATGATGAACCGAATATGTAAGTCATATTTGGATAAATTCATAATTTTCTTTATAGATGATATTCTCATTTATTCTAAGAGCAAAGAGGAACATGCAGCGCATCTGCACGCACTTCTATGTTTATTGAGAAAGGAAAAGCTTTATGCGAAGTTTTCAAAATGCGAGTTTTGGTTAGAACATGTACAGTTTCTTGGACATTTAGTTAATCATGAAGGAATTCATGTAGATCCCACCAAGATCGAGGCGATTACCAAGTGGAAAACCCCTGAATCACCAACCGAGGTTAGAAGTTTCTTAGGATTTGCCGGTTATTGTAGAAGATTTATTCGAGATTTTTCTAGAATAGCCATTCCCTTAACTAAGTTAACCTGTAAATCCGTTAAGTTTGAATGGGGACCAAAACAAGAAGAAGCCTTTAGAATTCTTAAGCAAAGACTAACCAATGCACCTATACTAGCGTTACCAGAAGGAACTGAAGACATTATAGTCTATTGTGACGCTTCAAAGTTAGGTTATGGATGCGTATTAATGCAACGTCAAAAGGTTATAGCCTGCGCCTCTAGACAACTTAAGAATCATGAAGAGAATTATTCAACCCATGATTTAGAATTAGGAGCTATAATTTTTGCCCTTAAGATTTGGAGATATTACCTATACAGTAGTAAGTTCACCATTTTCACCGACCATAAGAGTTTAAGGTATGTCTTCGGGCAAAAGGAATTGAATATGAGACAAAGGCGCTGGATGGAGATACTTAGTGATTATGATTGTGATATCCAGTATCATGCAGGAAAGGCCAATGTAGTAGCTGATGCTTTAAGTCGAAAGTATCACGAAAAACCAAAAAGAGTACGTTCTCTTAAATTAAATCTACAGATAGATTTAAATGAACAAATTAGAAAGGCGCAAGAATCAGTAATCAAGGATGATACTGAGAAATTGAAAGGAATGATTAAAGAATTAGAACAAGGAACATATGGAATTTGGAGATTCCATAAGAAAAGAATGTGGATACTGTCACACACCAACCGATGGCGGAATCATCAGGCGCGACACTGAGCAAAACAGATTGTCCATGAGTATCCATAACAACTATTAATTACCAGATATTTAAAACGTCATGTCCCATACCATAACATATCTAAATAAAACAGTTATTACAAATAATTATCTCATAAACAAAATCTGATTCAAAAACTCAGATTTCCAAATAGATAAATTGTTTATTTGTTTCTAGACTCTTTCCTAGCCTCGATTTCATCACACCGCAAACAAGGCATCCTAGCATCTTAAGCACCTGCCACATACGTTAAAGTAAAACTCAATACACATAGTGTATGGGTGAGCATACAAGTTTGATAATAGCATATACAGTTCGAAATTGTTTACGCATAACCAGCACGTACGACGTGTAATGCAAAGCATGTAAGTTATCGACATGATCCTATCAATACCAATGACTGCGGGTTGACTGCCCAAGGCAGTTCGTAACACATATTCACCACTGTGAACCATGTGATTAGTTGTCCTTAGCAACCCCTGAGTGAACAGGTGCTGAGTCCAAACTATAGTACTATCGTTGCTAAGGCAGGTAGACAACAATCTATGTGTAAACATAGCAAACAAGCATTTATCGGGTCACGTATAACATGCGGTAACGGTTAGCGTTAAAGTATTGCGTAATGTGCTTGATGTGATTTAGAATAAGTAACGTATGTAACACCCCAAAGTGCGTAAAGCAAAAAGGGTTTGAGTATACTCACAGCGATTGGGTTAATGGATTGAAGGGAGTGCTTAGAGTGGAATTAGCCTGAACAGTTAACGATAGCATAAGCGAAAGTCGGTGCGTAAAACGGTGAAGGTGTGCCAAGGATCGGATGGCAATCCGATCGGATGGCCAGTCGATCGGGTGGCAATCCGTTCGGGTGGTCATCCGATCGGATGGCCATTCGATTGGATTGACACCTCGCTTAGTGAGTGATGTGTTTGTATATGATGGTTTGTACTTTGAAGTTTTCGTTATAGCATTTTAGAAATAGAGAAGTATCTCTACCTTTTAGGTCGGTCGATCGAACGGTCATTCTATCGGACAGTAATCCGATTGGTCGAGGCTTCTCAGTTGAGAACAAGTTCACAGCAGGACAGTCACTCGATCGGATCTCTATCCGATCGGGTGGCAATCCGTATACGTTGAACACGTTGAAAATTGTTTAAGTACCAAGTCCCAAACATCACACGATCGGGAGGTCACTCGATCGGATGGCAATCCGATCGGGTGGCAATCCGTTCAATGTTCAGATCCTGGTATAGTTTGAAAAATAGTTTAAGTATGAAGACAAGTGTAACCCGATCGGATGGCCGGTCGATCGGGTGGCAATCCGATCGGGTGGCAATCCGATCGGACGGCAATCCGTCCAGACGATCCGTTCGTCTTAACACTTGATTCGTTTGAAGTTTCGTAGTTTGAACGAGACATTTTGATGCCTTGCTTGAACAACAGGACCCTTAACTCGGCCTAAGTGACCCGACCGAACAGGAATCACCCAAGTCCGACCGGTTCACGGTTCGAGTCGGTAGTTCCTGTTCAAACCCGAAATCAATATCTCTAGGATAGAATTCGGATTTGGAACTAATACATCACCAAGAATGGGTAGAAGATCAGAACGAGCTCTGATTCCATCGGGTTTGAGTGCATTGAGTGTAAAAGAGTTGAAAGAAAGTTAGAAAAACCATCTTTCAATCCTTTTCACCATGAATATGTTCAGATCTATGCAAGATGTTTGTTTATTTATGTGGAAGTCGTTCAGATCTAAGTTGTTCTTGGTGGATTGAAGCCAAAACATGAAGTTCCTAAGAACGCCATGATGACGTCATCCTAGAACACCTCAAATCCGTTGATTTCACGGTTAAAAGTTAAGATTCAAAAGATAGAAGGGTGTAGGAGTGCGTGTAGATCAAGAAAGTACAAGATTTAGGTCAAAAACTTACAAGATTCAGGAGAAATCGAGAGAAATGAAGGATGGAGCGAGTTGGGTCGAGTGAGAGCTGTCACATCAAGTGATGTGACATATGAGGGGTATTTATAGGGTTTCCTAAAATGGAATGCGGGAAGGTGGCTGGTCGATTGGGTGGCAGTCCGATCGGGTGGCAACCCGATCGGGTGGCAACCCGATCGGATGGCAACCCGATCGGATGGCAACCCGATCGGATGGCCACTCGGTCGGTTGGCCACTCGATCCACAAGACCGGCGTGATGAGTTTTGTCGTTTCGATTCGAGTGATGAGCGTTGTGATGCGTTTCGAGAGAGCGATGCGATAGTATTACACATTAAATTACTTTTAATCCCAACTACTGCATCTAACATACAATCACTATAATCAACTTGTGTTTAGCGTTTCGATTCGATTGCGATGCGATAGATTTGAGATTGCGATTATAACACCTTAACACAAATATAACATGCACAAGTAACACATAAATAGCACACTCACATAAAACAATAACCAGAACACATAATTCGAGTTGCGATTGCAATTGCGATAGCGATAAGTGATAAATCAATTAAACATACGATTAAACTTGGATTATTAACAAGTACCCCACTTAATACAACTAATGCGATAAAATAAATAGATTATCTACAAGTCAAAGAAGTCAAAACGGGAGTTGAGCAAGGAGTGACAGATCGCA